>SNQJ01S0263997.1:1172-12064 GCA_010110895.2 Picea sitchensis | reverse complement strand
TTTTTATGTGTTTTTCTTTGTCTTTTTTTTTTTTTGGTTTTAATGTTTTATTACGTTTTAACTTTTTTGTTCTATTTATTACGTGTTTTAATTTGTTTTTTCAATTAATGTTTTATATTATTGTTTTGTTTTATCAAGTTTATTTTTAATATATATGTTTTTATTATTAAATTACATTTGTTTTATTTACGCCTCATTTTATTTTTGGTTTTATTTTAATATTTTGTTTTTTAGAATTGTTAAATGTTTAATTTTTTAATTTACGTTTTAAGTATATAGTTTAGTTATTTGTTTTATTATATTTATGTTTTGTGTTTTTTAATTTATATGTTTAATAGTTTAATTTCTTAGTTAATTTTTTAACTTAATAAACTAATTTAAGTATTAACTTTACCCAAACTAACTTAGTTATTAATTATTAATTAATTTATTTATTATTAACAAGTTTAATATAACTACTAACCTAATGTTTTTGTCCTAAGGTGGTTTATTGCAAATGTAAGGATGAAGATGGTAAAGGGGAGCATAAGTGAAGGACAAGGAAGTGAGGGTGCAGTGGTGGATGAAGGATGCAGCAGGGTGATGAAGGATCGGGCGAAATGGATGGAGGGGAAAAGGAATCAACCGAGGCCAGTAAGACAGATGTCTTCATCGTGGGAGCAACGCCCAATAAGTAGTTGAAGAATCAAGTTGCTATGATTATAGGACCCCAACATTTTCCTTGTGCTTGGACTTAGTATGTCTGCAACACTTGATCCTCCCTTGTAACATAACATTCTTTTATTCTTTTTCAAGCTTTCCACAATTATTGAAAAAGACAAAAAAAATCAAATATACCCCAAAAAGAGGAAGGGAAAAGTATTTATTTTTGTTGGCATCACAATGAGTCTCCCTTGGACAAAGCACATCCTTTTGTTTGTTCATCAAGCCCTGGGATTTAATATGACCTTAGGAAGTTGTTCTCACTACATAGAGTTGTGTCCTCCTCCATTTGGTTATTCTTCCAAACATATGGAGAATTTGTGTTGCCTCATGCATCGTGAACTTATGTCAACATCGTGTTGCCCAAGTCTCATCTTTTGTCATGCCATTGTCCAAGGGAAGTTATTACCAAGCTTGAGTCAACCCCTCTGCATATTGTCTCTTTCCCTCATGCCTGACCATCCTGAAAGCCCAATCAAGTCTTTGTTCGAAATCCATGAAGCCCTCATCTTGATCATCAAAATCCTCTAGTCTATTCCTAAAAAGTCGTCGAAGACCTCTAGGTAGTGAAGTCGTACACTCATATTACACTCCTACCCGAGTTGTGAAGATTTTGAAGTTGTTGATCGAGCTCTAAAGGCCTCATCTCTAGCCATCAGGCCTTATTATCTTCTTGAAAATGGATACTATACATGTATATCTTTTTTTATTTCGAGATGTAGATCCATTATGTATTGCTCGTGACTACACTTTATATAGTTATATGACATGGATATACATTGTATTTGATTGGTAGCCATGATTTTATTTCATTATGAGCATGGGTATGCCCGCTTTAGTGAGATAATTGTTATTTTGCAGATGGCACCTCTCGAACTCTGGTCCCTGGGCTCACTTGTTTCGTATGTTGGTGAAGATTGATAATGTATTTCGTCCATCAGATGCTCTTCTGACCTCACAAATTAGGGGGCATATGTTATAACCCTAATTTTCACCAGATATGCTTACCTGGCATCAGGACATCTCATTTTACACCTTTTTCCAAGCCACTATTGAGAAACTCTTCTTAAAAACACCCTTTTTTAAGGCACATGTGCCCTACTCCACTACTGCATGTGTGTATATGTTGGCTGGCCCACTATAGCCCGCGTATACCTACAAAAGCATGAAAAAGGGAAAGTTGCAGACATAACTCATAGTTTTGGGTAAGTTACCTAAACCGTTTGACCACCCACAGCCAGTCACTCGTCCAAATACCTAGCCTTTTCTAGACTATAAAAGAAGGGGTAGGGGTCCCATTTGAGAGGAGGAAAATAATTGTAAAGAAACTCTACCCAATTTTGCATTCCCTTTGTCCCAACCTTTTGCAACTAGTGTGTGAAGAGAAGCATATACAAAAGCAGTTGGAGCACAGGTGAAGAGGGGCTTGGGACCAGATTCAAGGAGCAGTGGTCGATCTCACTATTGTAAGGTTACTCTTGTGAAATTAATAAAAAGAAGTACTTTTCCCGTCCCGCCATATGAGGTTTTCAATGTTTAAATTTGATTATATTTTGATAAAATCTCTAACCCATTAGTTCATAGATCATATGCATGCAGAGTTCTTTGTTTGTCTTTTTATGGATGCAGGTCAGCATTGGGAGGAGATTTGCAGTCAAGGAGCGACCAAACAATAAAGGATCGACATCAAACACGGAAACTAAGGTATAGTAACTTGATATTTTTAACCTTGTATTTGCATATGAATAATGGGGTTTATGATTGGGATGTTGGTAAAAAGTAGGATACTTTAGGTCATTTCTACATGCATTACAGAACCCTTAATGTTAATCCATAGGGGGATTTCCCACCCATAACAAATAATTTTACAACACATCGACCGAATACAAGTAGATATGACCTCGATAGAAAACCTATTCCCAAGTGGTAGAAAACTAAAGCAACCACAGTCAACCTCACAAGGGAGTTTCCCCCAATTGACCCCACACCGGTAATTGAAGAAAGAATAACAACAAAGGAGGTGACGAAGCTTAAAAAAAAATAAAAGAAAGGGATTCGATAGGTATCATCTGAGGAAACCATTTCAAACTCTCCTCCCAGCAGCAACAATCAAGAAAGGATGATAAGAATGACCTCAACACACAGCAAGAAACAAGAGAAAATAATGAAGAGAATTTGGGAAATGGTGATCAACTAAATAAAGGAAATGACACAAATAAAGAACTAGAAAAGGAGACTAGAAAAAATCAAGAACAACAAAATGTGGAAAAGATAATGAAGAAGAAGAAGAAAAAGAATACAATCCATAAGAAGGATAGTACTTCAAAAAAAATTACTTTCACATATTTTAAGCCATTTGGGTCCATATAACTGACTACAAAAACAATGTTTGACCCAATAGTAGCATCTGACGCGAAGATGCTCGACCTATACAATGAAGTCATAAAAGAAGAGACTAACAAATGGAAGAAGGCCATGAAATATGGTGGTCAACTCATAGCATGGAGAAATAAGAAGAAAAAAATACTTCATGAATGTGTGTTGCTCGCCAAAGAGAAATTACTTATAGAATAATCGACAGAAGGAATAGACCCATTCTCAATAATAAAAGGGTTGGTCAAAGAAGTCATCAACATAGTTGCAAACAATCAACTAGAAATCCATCACCTTAAGTGAGAAAACAAATAAATTAAACAACTACACTCTCAAACAGTCAGAAACAACAAGATATAATGGTCTAGAAAACATCAACAATCCTTCAATCTGAGTATGGAAATTCAAAGAGGTGCAACAAAAAATGGAAGTGGATACCTCACAGGAAGCCACCTTAAACACAATACTCAGCAATTGGCCATCCTATTTTTCTACCACTTACAACAAATTGAAAGCACAAAAGACTATAATTGTCAACTTGAGAACAACAAGAGTGCTCACCACCGACCCAAAATCCAAAGTGGCCAACTCGAATCACATTGCAAAAGAAAAGGTATTAGGGGAACAATTATTTAAGAAAGAGAAGGAGTGGTTGAAATAAGCAAGCAAAGATCAAATGGCAACTGAAAAATCCATCAAACACCTCGACCAAGTTAAAGAGAAACTCAAGAAGTTGAACAAATCTTTCACCCAGAGTCAATTACAGTACAAGAAGCTTCTTTGGCAAAAAAAATAGACTTTTTTGGAAAGTTGAATTTAATAGGGATCAAGCCAAAGTACTCTATCAAAGAATGGAAAATGTTCTCACAACACTTGAAGCAAACATCATCGAGCATCTATCGAAAAAAATTTGAAGGGTTTCCACAACAACCAATAGAATATTCAGGGGCCACATCGACATATCGAAAGAATTTCTAGTTCTTCAACCCTACAGTATTTGAGTCGAACTTCCCGACCACTAGCCACCAATCAAGGACTCCACAGTTAATCATTGAAGGAATAGAAGAATCACATGTGAAAATAAAAATAAAATACCTCTTCCACCAAACGTAAAGTTGCATGAATGGAAAATCCTTGAAGAAACAAATGGAAAGATAGAGAAGCTAGAAAAAACCCCATGATCAAGTAGTCTGTTGTCGCAAGAGTTGAATCTAGGTTTTAACAGAACCAAGCCTTAGAACATTTTGAAAAAGATAATAATGGGTGATTGATCAGTTATTGGAGGCTTCTAGAACTAGATTTGAAAGAACCTTTCAACCATTAAAAAACAGAAATAAAGAGGCACGACCTCATCTATTAAATCCATTTAAAATCATAAGGATGGATAGAAGATAAGAGATAGACAAACCTGAAATAAAAAGCCAGTTATCCAATCCTGATGAATCTGGTCTTCCTTTCAGTAGAAGAATGACAACGATTTCAAATATCTGGACACAGGTCTTGTATCACTCATAGCAAGACAGGGGAAAGGATATGAACAAATATAACTTGTAAGTAAGTCAAAACAATTAAAATGCAGGTCTTGTTCTACTCACAACAGAAAAGAGGAAAAATTGCACTTGAAAGAATTCTCTTAATTAGTCACAACAGAAGTCTCACTGAATTGTAACTATTACAAGTTACATAAAAGAAGGAGCAGAAGAAAGAGAAGTAATGAAAACTTCATAAATAGGACACAAGAAAAAGATAGAATTTAACATAACGAGATATAGAATCTCTTTGCTTCTGTCAAATGTATTGTTGAAAAGACTACATTACAATCCCAACCTCAAAGGCTCTCGGGTCCCCCCCCCCACCTTTTGATACATTCATAACTCCTAATATTTATACCAGATGAGTTCTTTTGTTTTGAAACTGATTAGAATGATCTCTGAAAGAAACGTTTCGGTTTGAAACCGATTACAATGATCTCTAAAAGAAATGTTTCAGTTTGAAACTGATTACAATTGTCTTTGGAAGAAACATTTCGGTTATGAATGTTAATCATAGGAATCTTTAAAATTTAGTTGGATTTAATTTGATTTCATCTGTTGATGATCTACATTTGACTTATGCTATGTAGTTGGTATTTGTTGTTGACTGTGTCTTGAGTCATCTGTCACCTGCAATGAGTTTACTGGCGTAAATAATTGTTGTTGAAGTTGTGATGATGGCGATTGGAATGCTATCTCAACACAAGCTCGTTATGGGAAGGTGGTGCATCTATCGGGAGGTGACGTGTAGTAAGAGTGGGAGATAGGTGGAAATGGGTGAGAGGCTATGAAAGTATGACGAGTTCTCTATTTTATGGGGGCGCAATTTGAGGTAGACCACTTTTCTCCCTGCAATGCATCTGTTGATGACATGAAACCCTGAGAGAAAACCATTGTTTAAACTGTGGGACCGCCTCTCGAAATTAAACACCGTGCAACTTCACACCCCACAATCTCTCTCAGTTGTTGATATAGGCAAGAGAAAGATAATTCGTCAGATATTGCAAAGTGAAATAAGTTCCCAAAGGTTAAGCTGAGGTCACAGCTCTTGGTCATATGTAGAGAAGATAGACAAAATTTCATGCAATTCCTATCCGTCGATCTAAGCGGAGGACACATGTCAAATGATCTCCGTATTTGACTATTTCGTACTCTGGAAGGAGGAAAGCAGTGTTGAGTAAAGAACTCTCGAAGACCCGGAGCTCCAAAGTAAATCTCAATCGTTGAAATCAAAAGGACACGCAACATGAGATCCTATACTTCGGAGGCTTAGCACATCAGAGATTATGTGCTCCCTTTTTTGTCTATTTATCCCCTTCCCTATTATATTTGGTCCTTTTCTTAGTTTATCCAACTTCTGAACTGATTTATCGTTCCACTAGAATTTGAAATATGATCTATCAAGTTTCTTGCAACTTTTCGCGACACCATAATCCTCGAGGAAATAAGATTAGCTTGCCTATAACAAGAGAAGTCTATAAGTTCTTCACTGAATAAAAACTGCTAATCACAATTCAAATTGTTAACTTTATCCAATCATACATATCATTAATACTCTGACATTCGTGAGTGTTGGGTACAATTAGGGTATAAATCTCCCAAAGGTAAAATTCACAAAGAAGTTAATCTCCTATTACTCACTTTTATGTTTTACATTATCATGTTTTAAACCTTGAATTAGCCTTAAGTACTTCATCGCTTCGACATTCGGGGCTTTCATTGTTTAGACTTGCTGGAATACCCAAAGCATTAAGCTCCGAAGAGAATGTTAGAGACTTTCTTTAAAACTCAAGTAGCTTCTACAATTCAGAGATCATTAAGATTGTTCGATAAAATTAGAGTAGCTAATCGATGGTGGATATCATAAGAGAATTTTCAACAAGCGGTGAATTTATCTTTTAAATTTAAAAGGCGAATCTCTAAGTTTCTTTTTCTTTTTGGGTGAAAATTTTATTTCTAAGAGGCAAAATCTAAAGCTAAAAATCTCAAAATTAAATGTGTTCCAACATAGGGTCCATCTAGGGATTGTGGCTCCCTTTGAGGCATGAGAGAACAGTAGACCAAGTGCCTTTATTGGGTAAATGGAGTCATTACTTCTTTTTGAAAAACACTTTCCTGTTTTATTTAAGAATTGATCATTCATATGAAAATGAAACTAACCAAGTCCAAAAATCTTCAAAACATACTTAATGATCGATCTCAAGTTAGGCTATTAAAAAAATATTTTTCTTAAAATTGATTTCAGAATTGTTTAATCTAATCAAAATAATTTTAACTAAAATATCAGCTTCGACCGACTTTGTTCGCTTTAATTTTAAGCAGATGGAACATGTTTATTTAAGGAATCCCTAGTTGGTTCAGGATGTAAATATCATTGGAAAGAGGACTAGATGACATAGTATTTTATATGCTTATGTATGACAGCCTTACAGATATCATAGATATTGCTTCACTACCAGCGAGCTTGTTTAGTACCCCGGTGAAGTTATCTACTTCTCCCACTGAATTTCCTTTCACCACTTTAATTAGCATTTTTGCATTTTGTTGAGATGAGGGAAATCATTACATGAATTTCCTTTCATCATCTCTTTTGGATGAAATGGGGGCAATCGAATTTCGAATTTTCTTTCACCATTTGTCTTGGACTAGATGGGAGAAATCAAATTATGAATTTCCTTTCACCATATTCCTTATATTTTAATATTTTGAAGTGGGGAAAATCAATCTGTATGTATCATACAAGGGATGATAGCTTCTTAAAAGTTTACAAGCAATGTCTGTCGTAATTTTTTAAGTATACTCTGAAACTAATTGTCTCCCAATCTTCAATACACCTTCGCCTAGGGGAGATTTTATAGGGATTTTGATTTTTAGAGATCGACCTTGAGAGAATTGGTCAAATTAAAATCTGATAGAAGAGCTAAAGTTATTAGGATTAGCCTGGACATACTTTCTTTCAATTAAAATCAAAGAATCATAAATATTTCCGCCTGGTCTTACTTCGGTGATACGTTTTTAAGTTTTCAGAGTCAAGGTATAATTCTTTCTTTCTATGAATACTAAGAAAGGATAAAGAAAATCTGAAGGGGATAAGAACTCGGGGATAGGAAAAGATAATGAAATCGAGGATTCAAAGGACCTGACACAAAATACCTTGATCCTATACAAGTTTGTGTATTTTAGTTCAGATTTATTTCGAATTTATTTATTATCATTTTTATTTTTGTTTCAGAGATGGATTTAGAATTTATCAGCATGACACTTTAAGTTGCAACTTTATACCTCACTGATTTTAGGTCAGGTGATAATATTATCATGAGAAAAACTTCCTTCACATTCATTTCAAAAAAAAATTTCATGAAATTTTATTTGAACTATAAGAAGAGTAGGAACTTATACCTTAATTTCCTTTTGAATCTCCAGCAAAGAAGATTATTAATTTATCACCATTTTTTAGAGAAATCGAATGTTTGAGTGTCGAATTTTTATTCAGCCTCAAAGAAGATTTATTCTGCAAAACACCAAGAACAGTAGACCATGTTCCTTGATCCTTATGCGACCTAAAATTCAGCATGTTAAACTATGAACCCTGTCATTGGGCTATGGAGTCATAATGCCTAAAAACTGAACCATATTAGATGTCAGACTGAGAATTACTAAACTAAAATAAAACTCTGAACTAGAATGTTGAAATGAAATGTTGATTTAGAAAACTTATTTATATACATTGGCCTTACACTAATTAGGAGAAATTCCATAGATCAAGTAATATGGAATTTCCAATGGAGCCATGCAAATAGTGGATTTCTTAACATACCTTGCTTGTTTCTAAATGAAGGAATGAAAAGATAATGAATTTTTTGTAGCAAAGAATGGATAGGTAGCCTACGCTTACTGCTGAATTTTGGTTGCACACAAAACACTGCAACATTTTGGACCTCTTGAAGGAAATACTCCAACCAAACAACCACTGGATCATGGAAATATAAAAAAAATTCAAAATCAAGTGATACCTCTTATTGTTGGCCTAGCTGCATGAAAATCCTTTCCACACTTTCTCCACTACTGATATTTTCTTTTCCTGGCTCGAGAATGTTGTATTGAGGTTCACTTGTCTATTACTCATTAGTTGATAAATAGGAAGGAGATATCAACTTCTCCATTATCCCCTCCTTATCTCCTTCATCACGTGTCCAAGAATCTTCTTCATCACTGTCATACACAGATTGATTTCTCTTATAGTGAAACTGATAATTTTCCTACTAAAGTGAACTCTCTGAAGAAAGAGAAATAATTTGTTCCTCATCAACTTCAAGATTGAATTCATCATAGTTATCAAACAAAGGAGAACTATTGTATGTTTCCATGTATGTTGGGAAATAAATATTCTCTTCTTCATCGTTTGGATACTCATCATAAATAGGATGATTATATAAAATTTCTGAAATTTGACTTTCAAAAACTTCCATTTCTTGATGATCTAGTAATGATGACTGAATAATAGCAACTTGATCAAAATAAGAATTTAGAACAGTAGTTTGATCATGACAGTAATTAATATGAACATTTGGTACAATGACAAATTCACTTAGATTATCACTACCATCATCATTATTATTAGACAAATCATCCTTTTCAAAATTTGATTGTGTATGTTCTTCAATAAGTTCTGGACCTTCAAAAATATCTAGATCAACAATTTCATCATAGTGTTGTTCAAGCAAATTATCTTCAGTATAATCAATGCTACCACAATCATCATCAATGCCATTTTCTTGGGAAGAGGAACTGAAGGTAGAATCATGTATGCATGAATTTGAATATAACTCTTCATAAGAAAATGCATTTTCATCTTTATTTCTACAATGAACCTGTACTTGATCTGCTTGAAAGACTAGAGGTCCTGCAAATATTTCTTCATTTGCAATCATTCCATCTTCATTCTTATTGCTGCAAGAAACCTCTTCTTGATTTACTTCGAAGTCCTCTTCATAAAAAATTTCTTGATCTGTTTGAAGGAGATCTTGTTTTCCTGCAAATTCTTCTTCATATACTTGACCACAATTACTATCATGTTCTCATTTTTCATCAGCAAACTGATTATCTTTACAATCTTGTTCTACGAAATCTAAATTGCAACAGTCTTCAAAAAGAAAATCAGCTGGATAGATCCTCTTGCAATGCTTATGAAAAATTGCATGGAATTATTTCAATGATGACATGTTGAAATGAGAAAGAGACTTATACCATTGATGAGCATTTCCTCCCAAACTAAACATAAATAGTTTCATCAAAACATCTTCATGATGAATATCTAGTTGATTCATAAGCTTATGAAACTCAAACAGGTGTTCAACAAGATTGTCATATTTATCCTGTTTAAATTTAGGAATATAATCTTCCCAACGTTTGCAGTCTATAACTGTGTTTGGAAAACCAAAATCATTTGTAAATTCCAAAGGAGAAAGCCTCACAGCGATCTGAGCAACAATAGAAATTGACATCTTGAAACCAGTGGAGTCACCAGTGAATCATGTGGATTATTTGAACCAAGGATTCGTCGGGTGAATGATCACATCCAATTGAATGCTCATTCAGTATTTGTTCACCATCAAAGATTAAAGCTTTACTTATCGTTCTCCCAGGGAAAAATAACTTTGTTTCTCTGTCCCTGACAACAGCGCTAGAAAAATGTTGTCACAAGAGTTGACTCTAGACTGTAATAGAGCCAAGCCTTAGCACATTTTGAAAAATATAATATTGGGTGATTGATCAATTATTGGAGGCTTCTAGAAATAGGTCTGAAAGAACCTTTCAACCATTAAAAATCAAAAATAAAGATGCATGACCTCGTCTGCTAAATCCATTTAAAATCATACTGATGGATAGAAGATAAGAGATAGACAAAACTGAAAGAAAATCCAGGTATCCAATTCTAATAAATCTGGTCTTCCTTTTGATAGAAGAATGACAATCATTTCAAATATCTGGACATAGGTATTGTCTCATTCACAGTAAGACGGACGAAAGGCTATGAACAAATATAACTTGTAAATAAGGAAAACCAATTAAAATGCAGGTCTTGTTCTACTCACAGCAAAACAGAGTAAAAAATGCACTTGAAAGAATGCTCTTAATTAGTCACAGCAGAAGTCTCACTAAATTGTAACTATTACAAGTTAAATAAAAGGAGCAGAAGAAAGAGAAGTAATGAAAACTTCATAAACAGGACATTGGAAAAATATAGAATTTAACATAACAAGATATAGAATCGCTTTTCTTTTC
>SNQJ01S0263996.1:0-12107 GCA_010110895.2 Picea sitchensis | reverse complement strand
ATAGTTATATGATTTCTAGTTATGAGTGAGTGTTATACAAGTCGTTCAATCTCTTCAAAGAACTATAAGAGTCATTAATGGAAACAATATGGTGGCTCACCTCATCACTTATTGTTGTATAAATCACGACATATGATTTCCGGTCTTTGTCCTTCTTGTTATCGCTAGATTTGTACTTGTGCAAATCCCTCCACAAGATACCCAAATCTTGCATAACTATGGAAGAAACCACCATTGTCACCTAAGTAGAATATTCCATCGTTTTAGTGATGAAGGGGGTCCACCATAAGGGAGGCTTCTGATGACCTCAAGGGATCAAATAGAAATAAATATCCAAGCCTACCACCCCTTATCTTGGTCACTTGTTAGTTAGTTATAGGTCTAGGAAAGAAAGAGAGGTTGTAAGGTGATTGTTGTACCTGCCCGAAAAAAGAACAATTTGCAACATATATTTGACAATTACCAATATAAAGCATGCAACAATAACCTCTTTAGATACTAGAGAAGTAAAATTGCATTGGTTGTTGCAAATTACACCAGTAAACAATTATATAACAAGAATAAATGATTTGTAACAACAACAAGAAACAATGCTTAGAAACACAACAATTGACCATGAAAAGTAAGCATTACACCAATAGAATATTAACCAATTTCTATAGGTAATTCCTGAACATGTTAAGCCACTTATAATTAGGTGTATGAAACAAATCAAGACAAATTTTAGTGACTATAGCGAACTTTTGTAACAATAACAATAAATATTGTGAGTTTGCTAAAGTTAGGGTTAACGATGTTAGTAGGATACTTGAGAGAATAAGAAAATGATTTCAACTACAAATTTAACCACAATGACACTCCTAGATTAGTGTCGTTGTCATTGTAGGGGATCTAGAGTCCCAAATGCATTAAAATTTAATATTTATCTAATTGAAACCAAGAGGTAGAGTCTAAACCCTAGGGTGCAATCACATTTGGGCCTTAGGGTTTAGACTTTGAGGAAAATGATATCTAGGGTGCAAGCACATTTGAGCCCTAGATACCATTTTTCCCTTGTTGTAGCTTCACTTAGGTCAAGGATCAAATGTCTAGGGATAAAATCCTAAAGTGCAAGAAATAATCCTAAACTTTATGAGAGAAAAAATCACTTATGTTTCCCTCTTAGGGTTTCAACAAAACAAGATTACTTGCAACAAAATAACAATTTCACTATTTACATCAACAAGAGACAATAAAATTGTAGAATTTTACTTAATTCATCCAAGAAATCAAGAGAATAAACCCTAATTGTAGAAATATCCATCCAAATGAGCAACTAATCCACAAATGGACCTCCTTCAAGCGTAACACATAAGAGAAAAGACCAAGAATGGCTGAAATAACAAAAAGCTAGAAGTGTTAGCCCACAAAGGAGAGGAGTGGTCATAAAATAAAATCTAGCGCTAGCCTTATTATATAAGGCTATCCTAGCGAATTTTTCCACATACCATAACATAACATTGATTTGAAGTGGGGCCAACCCCTCATTAAACCTTTACAAAATGAAAAAATGCATCATAAGGGTCACGATGTGGTGACATCAGGCCTTCCTAGGCTAGGAAGAGGCCTCCAAAGGCCACATGGCATCATATGGAAGTGGGGAAATGGAAAAGTCATGTCTCCTCTATCATGTTCATTCCAAATCATCATTGGTATTCCAAGTTTTCACCAAACCCTAGCATCGTCAAACCCTAAAAGATGATGTCATTATCAAATGAGGGACACCGTCCAAGATCCAAGGTGTTGCATCTAGGCTGGAGGGTGTTGCATCTCATCTTTGCATGGTGTCTGGTTGTCTCCTGCTGCAATGTCCCTGATCCGGTGAATAATGAGCCCTGGGGTACTCTTCCCAACCTGTGGGCTTTCATCCCATATGTGTGTCATCATGACCAAATCTACTCAAAGCAATCCCACATGTCCATTGTCTAAGGTCCCCAAGATGTGAGAGATGATGTCTGAAGGTGGTGAATCATTGGATGGCTCATTTCTTTGCATCACATGCCAAAGCCCTACAATAAGGGCACAACATCCTAGGTGAAAACCCATTACGTCCTTCAAAGAACCATGTTAGGGCCATCCAAAAAAAGTCAAAGTATAAGACAAGGTAAACCAATGTTCATAAGAGATATTAGTCCTTAAAACATGCAAAGTAAGTTTCTAGTTAATATGTGAGTTATGTAAACAATTCACCTTAGTATCCCCTTCAAGAATCACACTAGCCCAAGATCTCATGTGAGTTGGAAATTTTAAATATGGGAGGGCCTTCATCCAACCCTATTAGATGTTCCAAACTAGAGAAGAAATAAAATACCTAGTTAGAGGGATAGGTACCAAGGGAAGTAGGAAAGAAAGAAACTCTTCAAGAGTAAGTGTGATAGTGATATGAATTAGAGTTTACTTCATGGCCTATGGTGTCATTAAATCCATTTATATGAGTGCCTTTGTAGAGGGAGCACTCGTTGCTTGAGATACCCTTTCCTCGGTACTTTTTGCATTATGAACGCCTTAATTGCCTTTTGATACCCAATTATCATTTGCAAGTCGCCTTAAAAAGGTTTCAAGATTCGTTCCTTCATTTTTTACTGGGATACAATCCTTTATAATTGTGCATTCATTAGCATTAGGACATGGATGATTATCATTATAGGGGGTAGATCTCAAGCTATCTAGTGGATTTTATGGTGGCCTTTATCATTTATAACATTTACATACATAACAACTGCATCAACCTTTGGGCATTCATCCCCTTATTCTCATGAGAGGATGGACCATCACTGATTACTGAAGTTCAATACACTATGAGAGGCTCTAGGATGTAAGGTATTAAGTATGGTGGGGATCAAAATGTTACCCCTATGAGGGACCCAAGTAGTACCCCTTTTCCTTGGGCGGTGAAAACATGAGACTAGGGCATAAAATCTTACCACCAAGGTGAAACAAGGCAATTGACACAATTTCCCAAGCCAGGGATCCATTATCCAACTTCAACCAAAGATCCTCATCCACATGCCCAAAAAATTAAGCACAACACTTCGCATGAAAGAAGGACTAACATACCTCATGGTGACACTGGATTACCATCTCTCATACACTAGGTTGCTTGGATGTGATGAGCCTTGGTTGACATGTAGCTATAAGGAAAATGATGGAGGTTGCTGGGCTGCCATCAATGGACATGTTGATAATCATCATGGTCAAGATCATTGTCTCCATTGTGGGCCATGAGACATGATCTCCTGTAGTTACCCCTAGGAATTGGGGGGGTAACACTTCCATATGACACATTCCTTGTATGATCTAAGAATGATTGGTCTACTACTCTTTGGTTGTGATTCTGACGACCGTGCTTCTGATTAGTATTCCTCTTCACCGATAGGTGCTGCTTCACAAATGCCTTTCCACAAGTCTTTGAAGATCAATATGCTTTAGATATTTTTGTACCATTCTCAATAATTCTTTTTACCGATTAGCACCACGTCAATGATGGAGATGAGAGAATGCATCATTAAACATAACTCTTCACAACTGGTGAATTAAAAACTGAGGAATGACAAAGCAAGTAGAACCTTGATATGCCAATGTTCCCATGTACTTCTAGAGAGCGCCTTCCTCAATAGACGATGCCTCTGCTCCACTTCACAAAAACACTCAATTTCTTTTGTTTCGAACTCTGGACAAATGCTATGATGTGATATCCATGCTCAAATGACACCACAATAATGGTCTTTCCCTTTTCCTCTATACAAATTAAATGAGTGGCTTCACCTCATTGCAAGGTTTTAACAAAATAAAATTGTCAACATCTAAGATGCTCCTATATTCTGCGTGATAAGGTTCAGTTTAGGCGAATAATTGAATCAACTTCAATGAATTATTAGAACTAGGAGAATGTGCCACTAGTTGAATCACAATAAAGAACATTGTCTTGTTGGTATCAAGGGTGATCCAAAAGTGAATTGTTGACACATATGTCTCTGTTTTTTAAGTTCAAGAGACAAGCATAAAACCAAA
This sequence comes from Picea sitchensis, assembly GCA_010110895.2. Lineage (NCBI taxonomy): Eukaryota > Viridiplantae > Streptophyta > Pinopsida > Pinales > Pinaceae > Picea > Picea sitchensis. The sequence continues at coordinate 8,057 of SNQJ01S0263996.1, read as the reverse complement.
CAAAATGTATCTGATGCTAGAAAGGATAAGTATTTGTACCCAAAAACTTGAATTGTTTGCACATATGCATAACACTCATGCATGGTGGATTTCACTTGGTAATCGATTAAATAGGTCTAGATTAATTGACGAAGGATAGAGATCAAGGTTCAAATTTGCTTATTCATATGTGGAGGTGCAATGGAGTATACAAAATGAGAACGAAATACGATCATATCAAGAGTGACTACCCAACGAAGAAATAAAACTCACAGAGGAAACCATAATGCTCAATATGATACACCATTCTTGGAGGCTTTTGAGGACTTGGATACTTAGGAGAAGGACAATGAAGAGGTCAGAGTAGAGTCTCCTTAGGTTGGTTAGGATGAGGGAAAGGAGAAAACCCTAACGCACAAAGAGTGATTTCACACCGACTAAGAACGATACAAATGATCATGCATGCATAAGGAATCAACCTGTGAATTGGGCATAGACAATTGACCTGAGAAGGTAGAGGGACTAGCAGGCTAATGCACAAGAGTGAGGAGACAAATTGGCAGACTACAAAGAGGATTTTTTTGCACATGAAAGGAAAGGAAATGTCGTGGAGTTAGCATGTGCTTTGATACCACTGACATGCCAGGTATGGGCAAAACTGTAACTCCACACTTGATTATTTCATTAACATGAAGCTCAATAAATATACAAATGGATGATTTTTGGTCTTCCCCTTTCGGGTGACTCTTCCTATCACCTATAACTCTTCATATTTCTCCTAAGTGATATTTACACAAGTATCACAATCCCAAGGATTACATGTCCAACAGTTTTGTTTCATCCTAATAATGGAACCCTGTAGTAAGTTTTCTTGTAGTGTTCCTTAATCCTTGAACTTGAAACACAACCATATATACAAATAATATAATTGCAGAAAACTAGATACAAGAGACAAATAAGTTGAAATATATGAAATATACCCTTATATTATGATAATCATAAGATATAAAACAATGTTCACTTGCCTCTTAAGGTGGGGCAACCTTTCACCGAGAAAATCTCCAAATACAACAATACATGACAATAAATTACATAGCCTCCTACATCTTTAAATAGATTATCAATAGTAAAACCCTAACTACTTGTGGTCCCATCATTAATGAGTACCAACTACCTAGTGAGCCTTATAAGTTGGACCCTTTTACATTACATAACTATCCACTACTATCCAATGGGACTTATTCAAAGAGGATGGTTTCATTCAACAATTTAGTAACTCTTAGGTAGCCTAAAGTAGGGAGGTTAGGCTAGGACCCTAAAATTTATTCTCATGATTAGGTCCTCTACCTCTTATTTAATAAGAGACTGGGTGGTAGGTGAAGGGTCACCTCGCCACTCGATTTTCCTCCAGAATTAATTTTTGGAGTAATTTGTTTCTAATTTAGTGAGTAGGAATTCCAAAAGACACAAAGGACGAAACAAGGGTCCCTAGCTGGGCTAAGGGGTCTACTCTACTAGTGACACTTCTCCTCGAGGTTAATCATATCTAGTTTTAAACATTCATTTAGTATCCCATCATTACACTTTTAAAAATTACAATAAAAAATCATCCACATCTTGCATTCAACTAATGTAAAGAATAGTAGGCATGTGTGCACACACATATACACACATAAAAAACATGTGCAATGTCATAGAACTATCATAAATATATGTTAACTATCCAAAAATTTCCATAACTGTCCATCAATTTCAAAGCTCAAGTTAACATTTATACATACAATTCAATCATCCATATCTTCTTATACTTATATAGCTATATGTAAGCTTACAATGAGATACAACACACCTAGGTAGGTGCAAACACGCATATGGTAGCAAAGGACTGAAGTCGAGGAAGGTGCATAAAGGAATAGTTCATGTTGGAAAACCATCTATATGATACTACACACATTCTTAGATTCTCAATACCATCATCAACATCATCCTTTTAACAACTCTAGGGTGTTGGCTTCATTTGTATCATAATCAAGGAGATCATGGCATTAATGTGTTGAAACAATTTAAGGTCTTTGCCTCCTAAACATATGAATTTTCATATAGAGAACTTTGTTGTAAGTCAAGCTTCTATTTATTTTCAACAAGAAAGTTGTGAATTTAATGAATTGAAGTTACATGGTGTTTTTGGACATCACTAATGCCATAAATCAAGCCACAAGTAGGCTACTAACATTGATAAAATATCATGTTTTTTCCCACATGATTTAAATGCCATGATATATCTTCCATTCAATACATTATGAGCCATGGATTAGCTCATATTGGTTGTAGCTTTCATTCATTAAATTCATAACTTCTTTTTTATAAAACCTACAGGAAATAAGACCCATCAAGCTTTATCAACTAAGCATATAGGTTGAAGCTATGTCCTCTTTGAATAATTAGATTTACAAGAATGATAAATGTGTTAGGAAAATCTATGGGCAATAAGTTTATGCTTCAATCAATTATACAAAGTGTAAGTGCATAGGTTATGTTATTTTTTATGTTATCTACAACCATGAATTTACGTAAGGATTAACATGCTTTACATCTAAAACATATTGGTGGGTGAAAATGCAAGCAAGTCTAGAATATTTTTTTGTGTGTTTTATTAACCATAATGGGCATATGAATCAAAGGTTTTGATGGTCAAACAAAGGATCAAAATTAGTCAACAAACCTAGTTTTTATATCCCATGAAAATACCCACACCTTGCCACCTATACATGCAAACACATGCTTTTTCCCCCTTTACTTATAAGTAATGTAGAATAATTTTTTTTTATAAGCCATTGATGGCTTCTACCATAAGATATACTATGGATTCAAACCCATGACAAACAATGACAATGTGATTTGAATTAGGGAGGGTAGAGGATGAGTTTATAAAGGAAAAATTGATCCCAACTACATTATAAATCACTACATTTCATGCATACATAAAGCAAGATGAAGACACATTCATTGTGACCAGTGAACCTACCTATTTGCCTTCTTTTGTGGTTGTGCAACCCTTAAACTTTAGATTTCCATGGTTGTTCCAAGTATTCTTTCCAGTAGTGGGGAAACATCTTCAATAGGTTGAACCCTTCACTTGAAAACAACCCTTAAACCATGCAAGACAATGCTTAAATGAAGGAGAAATAGGTCGGTTTCAAGCAAACAAAGCATTCTCTTCTTCCACCAAAACCAAAGGGTAAATCATAGGGGGGATTTCCTTTCATTACAGTCTGAGGATGGCAAGGTATTGGCAATGTCTAGAGTACTCATTACCAAGGAAAAAATTACATGAATGAATGCATTGAGAGGCTACATGAATTGACCAAGTGAGAGTGTGACTAGGGAAAATCTCAATAAAAATCTCTCATAGGCAATGTGATCCCTTAGATTGGATCAGATTGCTAATATTATACATATTCAATAGGTTGAATTCTTCCACTTTAAAAAATCCCCCAACCATGCAATACAATGCTTAGATGAAGGAGAAATAGGTTTATTTCAAGCAAACAAAACAATCTCTTCTTCCACCAAAACCAAAGGGTAAATAATAGAGGGACTTTCCTTTTCTTATAGTCTAAGAATGGAGATGTATTAACAATTTCTAGAGTACTCATGACCAAGGAAAAACAACCATGAATGAGTGCAATGAGAGGCTGCAAGAACCGACCGAGTGAGAGTGTGACTAAGGAAAAGCTCAAAAATTCTCATAGGTAATGTGAGCCCTTAGATTGGATTGGATCACCATGATTATATCTCAATTTCCAAGCAATGGTTTAGCTAATGGATAGGCTAGGAGAAGGTTCTATGCACTTCCCTTCAAATATTTAGGCACTTGAAATAGTTTTCAAACATCCATGGGTTATAGTATTGGAAACATGTGCCATTACAAACTTCAATAAACACTTTATCCACACAATGATACCTTTTTCTTTCCATTTATATGATTTTGGTGCATCAACTTGGCCTTTTTGCAGGTGGATATCATGAGGAGCATTGAGCCAACCACCATGGTAATATTACCAAACACATGTGCCAAATTGACAATCATTTACATCTCACATGCAACCTGTAAGCATAAGAATACTAAGCATGATCCATCGCATATACATCATAATGGAGAAAGTCACCAACTACCATCAACCATTTGGAAACAATGAAATTCATAGCCCATAAGAAATACCATCTAACCATTAGCACATTAAATAATCAAACGATTGACATGAAACCATTATCACACATAAAATGAAATCATGAACCGTTAACCATCAAGTGCCTTGAGTCATTAGTGCACACTAGGCCTCCCTATAGCTTCTTGTTAGGGTAATCGATGTCACAAGTAAGTGCAATGCTCGACATTTATTAAGGGTACGAAGATAAGAAGAAATTCGATATAAGGCTTCACTACAACTCTTCACAATCACTGGGGTGTTGACCATTTTGGTAGTCAACAACAATAACCCTACCTCATATCCATCCATTAGCTTCTCTGGATTATTCTTGAAAACCCCCCAAAAGAGTCACGTGGGGAATTACCCTTAGGATTATCAATAGAACAATAAATTCCCATCCACTTGAAATCCCTCCTTTGGATGAATCATTGGGTCTTTAAACCAAGAAAAATCATAAGAAACCCTATAAGAAATTAAGAACATGTTAGTGGAATATGTAGATAAATTTGGACCAAAAAAATGATCTTTGTTGACAGGCCTTGAATAAATCCAGCGTGAATATTGTTATTAGTGTGAGTCATATATTAATACATTAAAATATGACCTTTTCTTTCATCTTCCCACATGTTCGATGACTATTCCTATTCACCTATGACTCTTCATATTTCTCAATAATAATATTTACAAGACACCATAATCCCTAGGATTAGGTATCTAACATCCCCCACCCCCAATCCAAATGGGTGTTTGTGTGTCCAAGAATCTTTCTAAACATTTCAAACTTTTCTCTTTCAAGTGCTTTGGTAAAGATGTTTTCAATTTTCTCACTTGTGGAACAATGTATTGAATGAATGGTCTTGGACTCTACACAATGTCAAATTAGATGGTACTTTGTGTTGATGTTCTTTGTTCGATTATGGAATCTAGGATTCTTAGCCAACTTGATTGCAAAAGTGTTCTCAATCAAAAGTGGAGTAGCATTCACCTGTTTCTTGTGAAAATTATCTAGTATCTTCCTGATCCATACAATATCCTTTGTTGCCTCTGCAACAACCACATACCTTGCGTCTATAGTTGAATATGCTAAAATGGACTATTTGAATGATCTCCAAGAGACGCCAATGATCCAAGTCCCATGAGGTATCTTGAATTAGACATTCCATTCTCCTTATCCCCATCGAAGTTTGAGTATGTATATCCAACGTGTTTGAAGTCCTCCACCTTAGATTATTTGAGCCCAAAGTCTTGAGTTCCCTTCAAGTGACTTAAAACTCTCTTTGTAGCACACTGATTTCCTTCATGAGGTTTTTTCATGAACCTAGAAAGGATTCCAAATGCAAATGAAATATCTAATCTAGTAGTGGTAAGGTAGATGAGACTCCCCACAAGTTGTCCATATTTAGTTGGATCCTCAAATTCATTCCCTTCTTTTGATGTTAGCTTCAAATTTTGCTCCATTGGAGTAGAGAGATAATCACAATCAATCATGCCAAATTTATTAAACAACTCTCCAATATACTTCTTTGGGGAAATGGATATATAACTTGGATTGTGAGTTACTCCAATACCCAAGTAGTAGTGAAGATGTCCCATGTATATCATCTCAAAACACTTATTCAATTCTTTCTTTATGGATGCAATACATGCTTCATTGTTCCATGTTATCAAAATATCATCTACATACACCACAAGTTATACACCATTTTTACCAACTTTGTTGACAAAAAAAGTTGCATCATCAAGATTAAAGTTCTTGAAATTGATCTTCAAAATATTCTCAGTTAGCTTTTCATACCATGTGAGGAGCTTGATCTAGGCCATACAAAGACTTGATGAGCTTCCATACCTCACACATACCTTATGCTCTTGACCCTTCACAACAAATCCTTTGAGTTGAGACATGTAGACATTCTCTTTCAAATCTTCATTCAAGAAAGCTATCTTCACATCCATGTAATGAATCTTTCACCTATTCTATGCAGCCAAAGCCAACAAAGCAATAATGACAGCCAATTTTTCTATGGGTGAAAACGTTTCCTCATAGTCTATGCCTTATTTTTGTGCATATCCTTTCACCACAAGCCTTGCCTTAGGCTTGTCAAGTGATCCATTTGATTTGTACTTGTTCTTGTAGACCCACTTGTAGCAAATTGGTTTGGTTCCAAATGGAGGATCCACCAACTTCCATGTCCCATTCTTGATGAAAGCATCATACTCCTTCTGCATAGATTCTTTTATCTCATCTTGAGAAACAAATTCTTCAAATGAAGTTGGTTCAAAGTTAGTAGATAAATTCAATTCACAATCATATGGAACTTCGATATCATTGGCATCACCTGATTTTGAGTCATATACATCACCTCCAACATCTAGTTTTGCAGAACTTCTAGTTTTTGTATTTCGAAACTCATAAGGACAAACACTTTCAAGTGTCTTCATGATCCACTTTGGACATTTCTGTGATGTTCTAGGTTGATCCATTAATTGAGATGGTGTTACATTCCCATCAATATTCAACCTTTCAATCATATCAATCACATCATCCAATTGAACCTCATATTTTGATGAAGTGGATGGATCTTCTAATTGCGGGGGAGATGGCACATCAAAAGGATATTCTAGAAATTGATCTAAGATAGAGGACCCCCTTTCAATATGTGTAATCTCATTAGCAAAATTATGATATGTATTTACATGGGTAAATATATCAATATGATTAAGTCACCGCTCAACAATCTTGTCATTTTAGTGGATTCAAGAAAAATCATTTATATGGAAAGAATGAACTTTTTATTTACATCATCATAAATATGATATGTCTTGTTGGTATTTGAGTACCCCACAAAGATGCACTTTTGAATCCCTACACCTAGTTTTCTTCTTTGCTCCTTAGGAATTAAGGCATAATGTGTGGAACCAAAAACGCTGAGATGCCTCACTGAAGAAATGTAGTCATACCACATTTCACAAGGAGTTTTGTTCCCAAGAGCATGAGATGGAATTCTATTTTTGAAGTACACTGCAAATAGGACTGCATCAACCAAAAACATCAATTTCACATTATTGAAAAATAACATTGAGCGTACCATATTCAAGAGTGTCCCGTTCATTCTTTCTGCTGCACCATTATAGTAAGGATTGTATGGATCAATGGTTTGGTTCTTAATCCCATGTTGGTGAAGATATCTTTCAAATTCATTAGAAGTATATTCCCCTCCATTACCAGTATGAGGAGTGCCAATGCGAGATTGTGCTTCATTTTCAATCCATACCTGAAATTTTTTAAATGTTTCAAATTCTTGGGATTTCTATTTCAACAAATAAACCCAACACAACTTGATGTAATCATCAATAAAAGTCATGATATATTTATTACCAAAATCAAATGCAATAGACATGGGGCCACACACATAAGAGTGTATCAACTCTAGCTTTATTCATGCTCTTGAAGTGGAATCATGAAAATGTTGCTTGCTATCGATACCAAGGATACATGCATCACATTGCTTCAAATTCCTTGGAATGGTAGGCAAACCAGAAACACCATTTTTCTTTAACATATGAAGACTACCATAATTGATGTGCCCAAATATAGCATGCCACAAGAGACTAGATGACTACAATGAGATAGAGGAAAAAAAAAACAAGTTTGGAGCATAAGATGACTCAAAGGTCTTTGAATGTGTCTCATGTGTGTTACCCATGATTTTGGTCATCATGATGATGTATTGATGATGGTGTACTTAGGCTCTTCATTAGAACTTTCTCCTGAGAAAAGTTACCTTCATCTCTTTCCAGAAATCACATTTTTGAGGACTATTCGCAGGTTGCTAGTATATTTGCCTGCGAGAATGCATGATTCTCGCA
>SNQJ01S0263995.1:0-12064 GCA_010110895.2 Picea sitchensis | reverse complement strand
GAGCATTATAAAACTCTTTTAATGTGAAAACACAACACTTGATTCACCATGAATTCTCCTAGTAGAAAAAAAAATCTTAGAGGAGAGGGGAAGGACCCCAGAAAAAAGAAAAAATCCCAAAAATATAAAAATGCCTAACAATCCACTAGACTTAATTAAACCAATTTGGAAACCTCCTACAAAAGTGCAATGACTTTGGGATGATATACATTGATCTTCAATCTCTAAGTATAATGGACGAAGGAGAATAAAGAGTTGTTGGCATTCGTTAATACTAATAGAAATTGATTTCTAAGTGAATTAATAGAATTACAAGATGGAACTCTTCATCATAACCATGTGTGAAACCAACAAATAAACAATACACCATAAACGATAGCAATAATATCACCCAAAGAACTCTATATACCATTAAAACACACACATATATATTGATATGTTCCTAGAAACCAACCTAGGAAGAAAACCAAGTTGATTGGGGACTTTATTAAGTAGAAAATTGATTACAAAAGGGTGAGCTATACATAGATTTAGTGTATTGTTACCCAGTAGCAGGAAATTTGTAGATGGCCATGGCTCAACAACAATATTCACTCATCGTGGGACAAACTGAATGTCTTCTTCTCCTCTGATAATCAAGCAGACCACTTCTTTGAGCTCTCATCTTTTCTACCACCCTTCTTCATTTCATCCTCTCTCTCTGTTCCATTCAATGCTCTTCTTCATGTGACAACCTTCATTTTTAATCGAATACCTCAGAAGGCCAACCATCAAAATGGTTCATTTCAACTTCCAAGGGAATTTTGAAAAATAAAAACAATTAAATGCTTATTAGAAAGTTTACAAAGAGATTTTAACGATGAACCAATCTGGATCAAAGGGAAAGGTAGAATAGCCCATTCTAGAGCTAGTAGAAGCAAGGAAAGGGTTAGATTCATTCCAAAACTAGTGATATATTTAGCTCTATATCTATAGCCCATTGGGACCCAATGGAAGATACACGTATAAGGCTAGTTTACCTTCTTGATTAGGTTCCTTCTAAAGCATTATACCGAGCCTAGATTGTTGGTATGAAACATGGTGGATTAAAGGGATGAGTACATCCATCTTTTTCCTATTATAAGGTATATTTTGTGTTTCCTACTCATATAAAAAACAATGATCTTATTGGAAAATTCAATTAGGATCAACTACTCAACGAATATTATTTGGGTCCACTAGATTATTCCGAGTTTCACCAATCACATTTTTCAATTTAAATTGTAATTTTAGATCCACATTTCACATCTTCTACTCATTTGCAATGAATTGAACTATCAACCTCCAACTACCAAGTATTACGTGAATTCACTAGATTATTGTTGATTTCTAACATTTATTAATTGCATGTTTTAGTTTGAACTTTTCCAATTAATAGTTTAATCTTCTAAACATACCTAATGGTAACAACACCCACTCAATAACATTTAATATCAACAAAGGAACTGATGCAACTTCAACGTCTATGATTTATGGAGGGCCAAGGCACAGGTTCCATGTTCGCTGCACTTTAGTTTTTGTTGTCAAGACATGTGTTTTGCATGTGATCAAAACATTGTAATATTGTAGTGAATGGTTTGCTATCACTTCCCTCTTAACCAATGTTACAATAGCATTGTAATTTGTATCCCATGTCATCCTTAGTAAGATAGAGCAATATTCAATGCACACATTGTTGGGATTTCTTCAATTATATATCTATCAGAGTTCTTTACTTCATATTGCATGAATATTGCATGATTATCTTCCATGGATTTTCACTTTAAGATTTTATTTTGTTTCATTCATTGATTTAAAAAGAAAAATCTAAACCACTCAAAAAGCTTTTTATAATTAATTATTTTTTAATTTTATTACATTTAATTTTTTAATATTATAAATACGACATATGACATATCTACCTAAACTAAACTACAAATACACTTTGCTACTGCCGGTGAAACTAAATGTAAATACATAACTACACAAATGAGAGTTTAAACATATTATATTGTTATATATCTTATCCTAAACTAAAATACAAATACACTTTGCTACTATCAGTAAAACTAAATGTAAATAAATAACTACACAAATGAGAGATTAAACATATCATATTGGTATACATCTTATATATCTTCTTGTCTCGAAGTGTGGTACATGCACATGCGATTTCAAGAATTCTTCATCATAGAGGTTTGTGTAGAGAAAGCTCTCCCACCTTATAAGGTGTGCATTAATGTATATGAACATTTTGGTAACTTTATTGAATGCTATCAATTTTGTTAATTTTGTGTATTAAATTTTAAAATCATTATTTTTTTAATATTTGATTTAATGGTGAAAGCACACCACATAGCATGTCTAATCTTAACTTAGTTTTATATTTTCAAAAGTTATAGGGTTCTTCCTACAACTTTAGATTAACCTAAGACTAATGACAAGAATCCATACTTTGATTTCCCTTTTTCATGTGATGCAAATAGTCTTGAAAAATGTTTCATATTTGTTATTTTTTTTATTTTTTTAAATGTGAAGAGTGAGATATTAAAAAAAATACTAAGCGTAGAAATCCAAATCCAAAGGTCGCCTTTGATATTTTGTCACTTTTTCCAGGTCATGATATGGGAAGAAAAAACGCTTAAAATCCAAAATAAAGAAATCTTACATGCTTATCTACATTGTGTAATTGCAAATTTTTTTAATAGTAATTTTGAAGACTTATATAAACAAAAATGTTACAATGTTATAGGATTCAAAAAAGAAAAAAGGAAGCAAAACTAAAGTATAAATTGAAAACATTAAAGCAATTGAAATTAGCATAAAAATTGTTTATACATATTTTTTAGAAATATTTTAATGTAGTAGTTGTATGTAATCTAAAACTAAAAGTTAATTATGAAACACTTAATATTTGTAATAATGTATTGTTTGTGCATAGCTTAAAAACAATTTTTGGTAGATATATTTGGTGGGGGTATATGTTTGAGGGATATTACCCAAAAACTATAACTAGGAAGGAAGTAAAGGTCCCTATATACAATGTATTATTATTATTATTATTATTATTATACTAGGGGAATCGATAACTCACGGTTCTCGTACTCGCGTGACATGGGGTCGATCCTCGTCGACTACCACTATAACCCCAGGTGCTCCACGCAGCCCGCAAGAATGGAGCACACGTAAATCAGGGTGAGAATCGAAATTGAGACCTCCTTTTTACAAATTTCCTTCCATTTACACGACACTTGCCAATCGGTATACACCCCTGTGGGCTACAATGTATTATTTTAATAAATATATCCTTTTAAATTAAATCACTAACACATACATCACTTAAATAAATATTTAATATCAAATTACTTTTGCGGCAGGGACATAGCTAAGCATAAAAAGTAGAGTTTCATTTGTAATAGGAGGGTGTTCATCATTCAAAACCATAACTAATGTCAAGAACACCCTAATTATAAAATGTGATAACAACTAAGTCTATGTTGGAGCTCTTGTTTTAAAAAATATTGAAACCACATAAAAAAAAAATTCTTATCTATACCCGAGAATTGGTCCACCCTGTTGTCACTCATAGCATGCCCAACCAATACATGCACTTGGGTTACTTCCCTTCAACCCACAGGAACATTGTCACGTATCAGCTAATGCAATCCAACTCATCATATTGACACTGATCACATGAAGATCACATTCACCACAATGGTTTCATGCCTCAACGTCTCAGCTCTGCTTAGGAAACAATCTCATATATCAAATCCCATATATCAAACCAAATACTACCCTCATTATAATGTAATATATATCATCTCATATCCGTACATTAAAACCATTTAACATAATAATTAATTGTTACTCCCAATAATTTAACATACATTAAAACCATTTAACATACTAATTAATTGTTATTCCCAATAATTTTACATAATTGTAGTCAATAACATTACATTACCTTCTGACCCAAAAAAATGCATAAAGTGATAAATGATGATTAACAAGTGCATCAGGTTGCGATATACTACCTCCGAAGATAATAAAAGAAATTTTACTCAAATCTATGTAAACTTATCGAGTTTCATTTGCTTTTGAGGTTTCCCATTCCTCTCAGAGGGTGTGCGAGTGCTTTAGCCAGTTTCTATAATTAAAATATGTCATTTAAAAAAAACCTAAATTTATTTTGGAGCCCAACTTTTCCATCATATGTCTCCATAAGTAGCTCGTTTTTTGAATAGCATTTTTTAGTGTAAAGTGGAGGTTTTGTGTTTGTAGAGATTGTCCTGAGAAGTTTAACCGTATGTCAAATCATGTCTGCCAAAAAAATGGATGGGAAGCCTGCCACCACATCCATTGGGTTTCTAACCCTGTAGCTATCATTTAACTTACCAAAAGAATTAAAAATGGTTTCATAACTACACATTTGGAAAAATAAGAAAAAAAAGAGTCTTATTTCATATTTCATTAATGGTAACTTACCAAAAGAATTAAAAATGGTTTCATAACTATACATTTGGAAAAATAAGAAAAGAAAATAAAAAGAGAGTATTATTTCATAGGTCAATAGTAACTTACCAAAATAATTAAAAATGGTTTCATAACTACACATTTGGAAAAATAAGAAAAGAAAATAAAAAAAGAGTCTTATTTGTTATAAAATTATTTTATCAATAGAGTTGTACCTTATAAGAAAGTGACACTCATATATAGTCATGTCAAAATTAATTTCAAACCTCGAATGAAGTGAAGGTTGCAATAACACTATCAATTTATTGACCAATAAGAGGTCATAAAAATACTAATTTTGTTATACTGAAAAACAATTTTTTTTATTTGTTATGTTCAACTTTAAAATTTATACACATTTTTTAAGTCAACATAAAACTAATATGAAAGTCAACGCTAACTCATTGTTATATACTACCTCCGTACCTCCGACGGTATAATAAAAAACACTAGCATATTCATTAACATTTGTACAAGATTGATGGTCCACGAAACTGAATGAATGAATGCTCACACATGTGGGGGCCTTTATCCCGTGCCTGTGAACTTGAAAGAATTAGTAGAAGAGAGTAATATCGATTCAGTTACCCTTTATGTCATCATTTCTCATCATCTGTTGTAATCTCAATTTCCCATCGCTCTAGTGGGACGATCCATGGTCATTTGTTTTTCCATTTCTTGAACATATGAAATTTAGAAGACAAAGACAATCAATTATTGACAAAAAATACGTTGAGCCATCGACATGAAATTCATAGTTGGGTATTCAAGCTCAAATGGTAACTTACAAGAATTGAAAGTTGGAATTTTAATGTCAAATCTTATGTGGGTTACATCTTCCATCTTGGGAATTATAACGTNTTGACAAAAAATACGTTGAGCCATCGACATGAAATTCATAGTTGGGTATTCAAGCTCAAATGGTAACTTACAAGAATTGAAAGTTGGAATTTTAATGTCAAATCTTATGTGGGTTACATCTTCCATCTTGGGAATTATAACGTGGAACTGTTGTGAGGTGTTGGTTAGAAGCTTGTCTTAGGAGACTAAGTGCTTTATTTTTTACTATTGATATTGTTATCATTTTGTCTAGTCAAATGTTAGCCCAAAAGGATGCTTCCTTTCCCTTAGGTCACATGGGATCCTAGTTTCAAAATAAGAACAAGCATCCTTAATGTGTCACACTGCTTTTTTCATGCATTAAAAATTGATTATGGATGCTTTCATGAAGGAGAAATGGAAATGATTGTACATTTGTTCAAGTAGAAACAAAATATATGTATCTTGGGTCTCGTTGTTTGTCCATGAGTTCATTGAAGATCCTATCTAATGTTTTATAAGCTACAAGTATTGTTCCCTCTATTTGAAACCAGAATGCTCATGAGTAAGGAACTGTTGTTTGCTAAGAGTGATTTTGAGGTTACTAAGTGGAGCTTTGTAGCAATGGTGGAATGCTAGAGATTTTCTTAAGCTGTACATGTATTCTTTCTCTTAATAGTTAGTGATACATTGAACCCAACAATAACATCCTCTAAAATCAAGTAATTCAAGTTTTGTGATGCAGGTGCAAATTAGTTAAATTGTTAAAATTATTATCAAAAAGCATCGACAAAGCCCATGTAAGGAAATCAATGCGAATTATGATCTTGCTAATGTTGTGCCCTAGTTGCAAGTAGAAGATAAGATATATGAGAAGGACATCATTGCAATACTCTGGGTGGATATTGTTATTATTCATATCCACCCAGAGTATGGTTGCTTGCATGAAGGAGAAATGGAAATGATTTCTACATCTGTTCAACTAGAAACAAAGGATATGTATGTTGGGTCTCGTCATTTTTCCACGAGTTTGTTGAAGATCCTATCAAATGTTTTATAAGCTACAATTATTGTTCCCTCTATTTGAAACTAGAATGCTCATGAATAAGAAAATGTTGTTTTCTAAGAGTGTTTTTGAGGTTACTGACTGGAGCTTTGTAACAATGGTGGAATGCTAGAGATTTTCTTAAGTTGTACATGCATGCTTGCTCTTAATAGTTAGTGATACATTGAACCCAACCATAAAATACTCTAAATCAAGTAATTCAAGTTTTTCATTGCAGGTGAAAATTAGTTAAATTGTTAAAAATGTTATCAAAAAGCATCGACGAAGCCTGTGTAAGGAAAGCAGTGCGAATTCTGATCTTGCTAATGTTGTTCCCTAGTTGTAAGGAGAAGATAAGCTATATGAGAAGGAAATAATTGCAATAATTTGGGTGGATATTGTTATTATTCATATAATGTCTATTAGCTATTTGGAGCTCCTTTTTCTATTGGCATGGATAGAACTAGGGCTTGAATCGAAAATACATGTTTTATATTTGGTGTTTAAACCCCAATATGTTCAATTTCTTTGCTACATTGGCATAGAGCTATCATTTTGATACTTTGTGAGCATTTTTGTGAAGTAAAGTCATAATAAAGGTATTAACATGTATGAAATGTCCTAAAAGCAGACACGACTTGCATAAAATTTCAATGCAAATAGAAAAAATATGGAAATTTGAAGCAGAAAAAGCAGAGAATGGAAAAAAAAAACATGCTTGAGATTATCAATGTTGGTGAAGACCTATAACCACTGGGTAGGATCTATGTAGGCATGCTTTCTGATGAAGAGATCTACAATTACAATGAGAACCTACGTACAATGCTTCCTCAACCAACAATTTTCCAGGATCCCAGAGGGTTTCACAGGTGCTAGGGGATCAGGGTTGGCTTCTCTCTCCTTTCTGAATATTATGGAGAGCTTGGAGAAATATAGAAGGGTGAGGGTGTTTATTAGGGGTTTCTTTGAGTGTAGAAACTTGAAGATGGTCGAATGCATCTTGGGAAATCTTAGGAGGGAGACCAACACCATGGGAGGGGTTTGAATCTCCTTTGAGACCTATGCATGGAAAAGGAGAGGCATGCCCTATGATGGATTAGTGCCAAAATCATTGTCAAGCCCAATCCTATGGATGAATTGTCTGAATAGGTCTTCTAATTTCATGGTATCCACACGTTTCAAATATATGATAATAACCGTAAAAATTGAAATGGTGAAGCTTAATCTAGATTAATATTTACCCATCTTTTTATCCATATGTAATTGTTTGCAAGGTTAAATATCCAATCATTCATTATCTCAAGCGTAATCCAATAGTAGGGAATGAGTGAAATCTTGGACTTCTTACACATTAGGAAAGAAGACATGAGAAATGAATAGTGTGTTCATGAGGAGCAAAGCAAAGCAATCAACATCTGTTATGCAAGTAGTTTTTCCTAGCTAGATAGAAAATTGTCTATTGGAAGTGGACATAATCTATGGAAAGCGATGAATAACAAAGCATCTATGGGAGGTGGTGAAAAACAGAGCTCGCCTATCGAAAGGGATACATGCATTTGGGAAAACACACATCTCTATGACTAACTATAGATAACACATATAAGACAATAGATAAGTCAACAATAGTTTTGAAGAAAAATGATCATTTGTCAGTCTCTTAAGGACCCTTTAAGGATTTGACATAGGTGGGACTAAAGCCATTAGCCAGTTTTCAAGCAAAATGATTTTTTTTTCAGGCTAGTCATATTAGTCTATTTAAAGACCTGACAAAGAGTTTCAATAAAGTTAAATTGAAACTCAAAACTTAGGTTATCTAAGAATGAAAAAAATGCATTGTGTCAAAGACCAACAATAAGACTTTGAAACTTAGGTTATATAAGAATGAAAAAATTGCATTGTGTTAGAGCTTGACAATAAGACTTCGAACTTGTTATCCAATAGCATGTTTTATAAAAAAAAATAAAATATTATACAAAACAAATTATTTCATTTGGCCTATGTACAACATTGGATAACTGCAAAATATTTATAGTCAAAGGCTAACTAATTGATGGTCAACGATGAATCAAATGTTATAGTCCCAGACTTTAGCAGATACAAATAAGGTTAACCGATATTTCCCAATGAGTTGTGACCCGTTGGAATTCCCCAATGTTAGATTACACACATGATTTAAATTATAATAATAAGAATAATCTATTTTTAAGGTCACGACCAAGCCAGACACCAAATTGGTGTATGATACCCCCTCCGCCAAGCGATTTGATTGGTAAAGTCTACGGAGGTATACATACCCTACCCCCCTCTGGATTTGAACTTGTGACCTCTTAGGAGGAAACACATGTTCTTAACCATTAGGCTCACTCAGGATGTATAATAATAATAATAATCTATTTTTAAGGTCACGACCAAGTCAGACACCAAATTGGTGTATGAGACCTCCTTCGCCCAATGATTTTGGTAAAGTCTATGGAGGTATACATACCCTACACCCCTCTGGATTTGAACTTGTGACCTCTTAGGAGGAAACACATGTTCTTAACCATTAGGCCCACTCAGGCTATATAAAACCATTACATATAAATAAGTGTCACAAAAGTGGTGATGTCATTATCATTAATGTATAGATTGAAATTAAATATTAGATTTTGTTTTTATTGATGAAACTAAACCTAATTCTATGGATGTTTTGGTAATGTTAAGGAGGAAAATTCCTACATTGCAATTTTGACAGGAAAAAGAATGTCATCATTATACGTATGTAACTAAATGTTAAATTAACATATAGATATAATATATGAATAATTAATCTTTATAAAAAAGAAAATATTTTTAATTAATGTAAGTTAGTGTGTTTGAAAATAATGTGGAAATATTTGACTCAATTTCGTCATTTCACACTAAATAAAAATATACCAAATTATGTTGATAACATGTATTATTGCTTATGGATTAAAGGTCACTCCATTACAAAGCCATCGATAGGGTAAATGTTAATGTGCTTTTTTGTTTATTCCTGACACTCCAATCATCATACATGTGCTTTGTTCTTCCCTATGTCTCATGTCTAGATTCCAACATGAAAATAAAACTAACAATAATTTCTCACGTTTGGATTGCAACATGTAAATAAAACTAACATTGACATGCATGTCAAACACTTGGGCGATAATGTCATGTGTAATGATTTTAGAATTCCACCTTACTACTTGGAAACTCAGTCAATATATCATGGCATTGGGCTTCATTCCCTTCTTTTGGGTAAATTCTTAGTGAACAACACTTGACCTATATGCTCATATAATGTTGTGGAAGTGTGCCTCAATGGAAAAAAATTATGGATAATGCTCATATAGTGTCACAGAAGTATGCCTCAAAGGCCTACAATTTTGGAGAAGACAAGGGAGCATATTAGAGGGAGCATATTAGACCTATAGAAAATTGTGTCCTCTCCAATGTTGGATGGCAGCCTCTACGTTTATAGATTTAAATTTACAACAATCACCCCTAGGTGTTGATGGTGTGTGGCTATTGGATTAGATATGTATATTGTTATACGTGATGTTGGTATGCCTCCATTGTAATTCTAGATATGTGTTAAAGTACAATTCTCCAAATCCATAAGAAAATAAAATATCCCATTTCATTCCATGCCCAAGACACATAATCAACAAGTAAATGACAAGCCCCACCAACATCTTGTTTCCTCCCAAGTTTCTTTGTTTCCTTGCTAGTTTGACAACCGATTTGTTTCAATGTCCATCATAAGGCATGGTGCTTCCTTCATTCTCATGCCAATCATTGATCTTTGTGTTCTAGTTAGATCTATTCTCCCTTGTTCATGGGACTAATGAGATAATGAGACTACGATAATGGAGTATCTCTTTATGGGTTTATTACATAAATATTAGTCTAACCTAGATAATAAATGAGCCTCGACTTCATAGAACAAAACAACAATAGAAAAATATATCTATATATTTATTATTTTATTTATAATACAAGAGGTTGTGTTCTATGTATAATAATGGAAGAGGCCTAGCGTTAGCAAAATATAACTTTCTGGGTAGTTAGGGTCACCTACACAAGCTTACAACTAACAATATTTGGTTGTATTAACAAAACACTAACACCCTCCCTTGAGAGAAACTTAGGCAATCAACAAAGAAGACAAAAAATGGGTCTTGAAAACTAGTCCTGCTAAGGTACCCAAGTACAAACTCTCATAAGAGGAAAAAAAGAGAAAAACTTGTAGGAAAAACCCCTCTCCAAAAGAGAGAAAATTGTTAGTGTTGAAAAAGGGCGTTGGAGTTGAAACTAAACATCTTACAATGATGCATTGAATGGAACTAACAAGAGACTTGTGGAGGTTGAAAGATCCAATCAAGAAGTATGACCAAAAATATGAAGATGAGAGCCAAGTAACCTCAATTAACTTGGTTGAATTCTTAAGAAGAAGAGGTTTGGTTGCAGAGGAATGATAATGGAAAAAAATGATAACCACTACATAAATGCCTTAGAAAAATAGGTGTTGGTGAGGAACCAGAAAAAATGCTTTGAATAGAAGCAACCACCATCAACTAGAAAATGAGCAATGAGGCTTGTAGATGTTGAAAGGACCAAATAGGAAGTATGGAAAGAAATCTAAAGAGGGTCAGGTAACCCCAAACTATCAATGCAATCAAATATCTATGTAGAAATCCAAACAACCAATTTCAAACTTATCAAGCAAAGAGATTGATCCTTTGAAATGAGTCTCGATTCAAAAAATCATGATCAAGTACTCATGTGAAATCAACAAAAACAACATAAGATGAGTGTCCTTATGTAAGCTAATCGATCTCATTGGAGTGCATGGGTTGCTAGCTGCTATGACCCATTGAGTTAAAATAATAATTAGTGCTCGATAGGAGGATCACTCTTAAAAAATAGTCGATGTTGAAAAAAATGGTGAAGCACAAAGAATCACCCGAGGACACATTGCACACCATCCCCCACAATGTTGAATTAGGTGGACATAGATGATGGAAATGGATGTTACAGATCATGGAAAAATTATGGAGGTACTATTCAAAGGTGTCAATGATGCAAAAAAACCATGCAAGAAACACTCCAAAGTGGATAGCTCCAAGGCCTACAAAACAGGGTTGGTCATGGAGGTAAACACCCAGTGGCACTCTAAGAACATTTGCATGAGTGTCCCAAAATCCACTACTCAAGATGCAAAAAGAGAGGTACCAAAATGAAGGCCATAATGGACAACAATCCTTGATATGAGTCCTAGCAAACAAGGCTGTGATACATGCCCATGTATAAGTGAGGAATCAATTCTCTTAATTTATCCAACCCATGAGAAAAAATAAGAATCTAAAAAAGGAATCAAATGTGGCATGCAACCAACCATTGTAAAGAGAGCGAAATGATCTTCTTAATACCTCAAAATCCAAACCACAGAATGAGAAAAATAAGACAAAAGGCTTCTTAAAAGAACTCGATAGATAATAAAACCCTTCACATTACAGGTATATCAATGGCCATAACCAAGAACTTATCAATTCATCTTGAAGGAACTATTCTTGTTATCTTCGTCCAACTCGTTAATTTCTTAAAATTTGTATAGGATGATAGCTTCCAAATCCAAAATCCTAGCATCCATTTAAGATGAATATG
>SNQJ01S0263994.1:0-12064 GCA_010110895.2 Picea sitchensis | reverse complement strand
CAAAGAAGCAAGGGGATCTTCTTAGGAAGATAAGCAATTTCAAGGGAATGTTTAATAGTTTCAATCAAGTACTTGACTATCTGGTACCCATAGTCTTGACTCTCCACCAATATATATTCTATAGTTCTATAGTTATGTTTTTGTCATTGCACTTATTTTGGTATTATCTTCTTTGTTCACCTTTTTGTCCTAGAGTCACATGTTGTCGTTGATTCACTTTTTGCAAGATACACCATGTGCAATCGTGTTTTATTCTATCTTCCATTTGTTCATATGATTCATTCTCTATTGTCTCCTAGCATGTTCTTGTAGTACCCTTTTTTTTTCTTCAATTTCAACATTATGAAGAAACATGATTATGTTTTTTCCAATGTTTTACTTCAAATGTATATGTTTATAACATAGAAGAAAACACTGACTTTAGTGCACTATAAGAAGAAACACAATTACTATTAATTTGTAGCTCAGAAGGTGTCTCAACTAAGCCTATATGTCCAAGGCTACCCGATGGACAAAATTAATTATCCAGAATCAAATTTATTAATTTTATCCTAAGTTTTAACTTAGGAAAAATTAAAAAGTCACTTAAATGACTTTTCACTCAGATTTCTGACAAAGTCACTTTTTCAGAAAATTAATAATTCACAAAAGTGAATTTCTGGAGGCTTTTAGAAGCCTCTAGGAAATGTGAATTAGAGTGTTAAAATGGAGGTTGAGGGTGGAAGAGGACATATAACACTCTTTGGAGCAATATAGAAGAGGGGTGCTTGGGGTACTAAAGGAGAGGGTGATTTTCAATTGAGGACTGAGCGACTTGGCTAAGAGGAATAATTAATACAACAAAGTTGTATTGTAGGCTGTACAACAACTTCTAAAGGGGCCAAAAATAAGGGCTATACAACAACAAGGGCATGCCATGTGAGGGAATATTGGGATGAGAAGATGAGGGTTGTAAAGGCTATGAATTTTTGGGCCATACCAGTTCATACAAAGGGTCGTTTAGAGGCCATACAAATTCAGCCATATAGGTATAAAAATGAGTGTCCTATAGCTGATATTGGCTAGGATGATTTGATAAGGAAAAGTGCAAATTGTTGGAAGAATTATTCTGTAAGAAAATTTTGTTTCTATTGCTTCTATAATAATTCTCTCAAGAGCCCAATAAATCCCTCTCTTTGTTGGTTTTTCCCACATTAGAGTTTCCAGGGTATTTATGGTGTTCTCATATTTATGTGCTTGGTTTCTATTTTGCTTCTACTATTCATTTTAGTAAAATAACTCAACTGTAAATTTAATGCATGATTTTCAGAAGTTCTATCAACATAAATTAATTTCTGGGTAAAGAAAAATCATTGGCATTTTATTTATGTTTGTTGAGTTATAAGATATTAGCAATTACTTGTTATATAAATC
This sequence comes from Picea sitchensis, assembly GCA_010110895.2. Classification (NCBI taxonomy): domain Eukaryota; kingdom Viridiplantae; phylum Streptophyta; class Pinopsida; order Pinales; family Pinaceae; genus Picea; species Picea sitchensis. Next base: position 10,651 of record SNQJ01S0263994.1, on the reverse strand, counting down.
AATGCATTTGAAGAAAGAACTTAATAATAATATTATGAAGTCAATGCAACACAACGAGGAAAAAAATAACACTACACTAAAATAAATGCACCTAAAGAAGGAACTTAAGAACATGATTCTTGAATCAATGCATCGTAAGAATGATCATATAAATGATTTTAAAATCAATGTAATCTAAAATTTAACATAATAAATCTACATTGAAATCAATGCACCTTGTTGGCCCTTGACCAAGTTTTGAGGATTCTTGGTAATGTTTGACCTAGTTTTGGGACATCGACAGGTTGTCGAAGGCAGAGCGCAAGACGAAGCGGAGATCATGGGATCTCGGCCCCCATTTTAGGGATTTTTGGGTTTTGGGCTTATGTAACGGATATGGGAATGTCGACCCATGGGTGTACACATGTTTAGGCCTGATTTTGTATTGTATAAATAAGTAGCTAGGCAATGTAAGAAGAGGCCAGTGTGCTAAGTGCTAAAGTTCGATCTATGTGATCGAAGAGTTGTAATTTGTGCTAAGTGCAAGTAATAGTTGTAAGTGCTTCGTGCATACCATGTGAGATTTGCAGAGCTAAGTGCAAGTGACCATATAGATTGTATGTAGGCTTTGTGTTGTAACCTAGCTTGGGGAAAGAGGATCTAGAAAAGAGTGCACAGATCTCATGTCCTCTGCGAAGTTGATATTGAGGCTCTATGCATGTAAGAAGATTGAAGGAAGATAATAAAGAAGACAAAGAGTTGGTGGACGTAGCCCTGGGGTGGGGGTGAACCACGTATATCTTGTGTTGTGAATGCTTTGTGCTTTATGGTTGCTCTCTTGTTTATATGATTAAATGCTTAGTGTGTTGTTAGATGATGAATGAATCTAATGTGGTAGCTTAGTGCTGAATAATGTGAGTGAATACTAGATCTGATCTATGTTAGTATGCTTAGTTCTTGACTCTATTGAATCCATGGGAATGTTGCATAGATTTACTATTAGGGTTTAACTACATTGTAGAATAAACTGGGTATTGATGAACTACAACTGCTAAGTGTTTTTTTAATGTGTTACAGTCAAAGATAGGTGTCCCAGCTAAGGTTGCAAACACTGGAGTCATGCAACCACCCCTGCCTCTACCTCAGGTGAGACTTCATCTACTTCGCAGGTGTTGTCGAAAGGGCCGGTAGTTAGGGTTTTGTTTGTGCGTTGTTGTAGCGTTGAACCCCGGGTATGCCCCTGTGCCAACAAGTGGTTCTGTTGTCGGGGCCGAAACTGTGATTGTTGGGAACTAAGGAAAGATGAGCTTTGTGTGAAGATCTGACCTGAAACTGTGAAAGCTCCGTGCATAGATCTGTCACCCTAGTACGTAGTATTCTACTTAATCTGTGAAGCTTTGTGCTAAGAAAATAAGTATGATCTGAAGAGAAGAGGTAAGATCTGAAGGATTTGTGCTTTGTTAAAGGTAAGATAAGTGGAAATTTTTGTTTCAAAAGTATGGATCTAGGTATGCTTGATAAATTTTGTCCTAGCTTGAAAAGTAGGGCACAACTAGAAGAAGTAATATTTGATATACATAGATCTGATAAGAATAGTAAAATATATATTATACCTATTCATAGAAAGAATGTTTGGACTAACCAATGGATGCAGGATCCAGCTAGAAAGACTTTTTTCCAAGTTAGCTACAATGATCCTAGTGCGCAGTATAGGAAAGGATGGGGATCATTTAAAAGAAAACGAGGATTAACCCTTTGTTACAATTGCAGAAGATTGGGACATCTAGCTAAGGAATGTCCCGGTAGAAGATCTAGTTGTCTTTGTTGTAAATCTGTGGACCATGAAGTTTTATATTTCCCTAGAATGATAGCTAAGCTTGAAAAGTGGATATGAGACAAGAAGACCATGAGAAAGCTCAAGAAACTAAGACCATGGCAGAAACCCTGAAAGAAAAAGAGACCGTATTGTTGCAAATGAAAGAAACCCTAAATGACCACCAAAATATCAACTTATCAGAGATCTTCAAAGGAAAAGAGTGCATAGAAGCAAGAATAGGAGACTTCGACATTGACTGTGTTCTAGATGAAGCAACACAGGTGAATATTATGACATAAAGAACTTGGGAAACTTTAGGAAATCCTTCTATGATTCCTTCATTGGGGGGATTAAGATTATTTAGAGGAAAGTTGATAACCTTGCATGGGAATCTCACCCAGATATCTATGAGGGCCCATGGAACTTCGACAGAGGAAGAATTTGAAGTTGTTAAATTTATTGAGAACAACGCCCCCTTTGCTATATTACTAGGAAAAACCTTGGATTGAAGGGATCAGGCCAGAAGGAAAGAAGAAGAAGTCTTAGAGTAGAATAAGCAAGAGTTGAAAGATTTCATGACTAGGAGGATCATACACTTGATTGCAGAACAAGAGAACATATCGAATCTATTTAAAACTAGAGACTTGGATTTCGAAATTGGAAGAACACAAGAAGACTCACAGAAGACTGAAGCACCTACCCCAGATAGAGAAGAAGTATTGCCCTTGAATCCTAGGAAAGAATCTCAACAACGTGAAGTTATTGTGCCAAGAGGAGATAAGATTAAAAATGGAAAGAGGAATACCGAGACAAAGCTCACTAGAAAGCAAGCTAGAAAACTAAGCAAGAAGAGATCAAAGATCGAAAAGTTACAGAAGGTTCCAGAGGGAACTCCATAGAAGGAAAATTTGCAAAACTGGAACTTCGCTGGAAAATTAGAACAATGTCACATGACACTTCTTCATGGCGAAGAAATATATCCATTGGGAATAGTATAACCGTTAGACCGATACCCTGAATGGGTAGAAAGGAATTTATGGTCATAAATCTCACCATCAGACCATTGGGACCGTGCCATAACAAACCGAACTGAATTAATGAAGGCTTCTCACCCGTTAGAGAGATCTATTGCCTGGTTATCTACTTATTCCATCGAACCTTTCACCGAGAACACTTTTTCCAACCATGATTATCTAATCCCACAGATTAGTTGATTTCACACAGTGATCATCGTGCTATCACCATCCATCCACTTTCATTGAGTAGTTATTCTTCAAACCCGAGATATTCAACCACGAGCATGTATGTCCAAAGAAATTAGTGCAGTCGAAGAGTCTGTGAAGGAGGTACTCATTGACATAATGACTAAAAGAGTAATGTATGTGGGTATACAAGCGTCGTTGATGAGAGGAGTGCAAGCCTCTCTGTCGATTTCTCATGGATCCGGACCATCCCGACCAACAACGAAAAAGAGAACCAAGCACAAAGATGACCTAGCAAATGTGAAGCTAATCCCAACCATATTACCTGACTGCATCCCGCCTCTGGCCGGTGTGGTGAGTCATGATAGTGTGCCGAGATATTTTGAGTACACCATGGTTACTGCGTACCTCCTGAAGGGGATACTCGCAGTTTGAGCACAATAGGACAAGATCGCAACATTGAAGTTCAACGACTTCAACTTAGGAGACCACCAGAACCAAAGTGTGCTCACCCCGTATAAATACTTGACCAGGATGAAGGGGAAGAACTCAAAAATAATCCCCCATCCATGGACGATGAACCTCACGCAGTCCACCCTGTTGAATGTAATGAAAATCCCACACTTTGGAAGGCACCAGGAAGTTAACGCCTGTGTCAAGCTCCTACTTTCATGTTACAATGGAGGATACTAATGGCTAGACCACCGTATCATAGTCGTTCTGACGTTGATCCATAGGATCACTGGATTGAATATGCAAGGACCCAACCCGTAGGAATTCTATCTAGGGAAAGCCACAGATCGCGCGTTAGCACAGAAGATCAAGGATACATACGGTGATGTTGAGAAGGGGACGTGAGACTATAAGGTAGCTTCCATCCAGAATGGAGTAGTGTGTATAGCATGCCAATTAATCGTAGGAAATATAGTAAGGAAGAACAGACCCATGCATGTCACAGGATTTATCGTTGACCTCATGGGGAAATGTGTGGAAGGTGTACAGATGAACTGGGCAAAGTACCTAGTTAATCAACTAGAATTAGACTGTCGCGAAGCACAGGATCAGGGCTATGAGTTCCACTTTAGATGGATCATGATCCTCATCGCATTTGTTTCTTGGGAGATGTCAGAAGGTGTGACCTTCCCAAACATTGAGTCGTTCGAGCCGCTTGCTGCGAATTTCACCACGATCAGGTACTCGAGCGATATGGGAAAATAGTGGTAGTTAAATGCAGTCTTTCACACATACTATCTCTAGCTGAAGAGGGATATCGAAGCTAAACCTCACATGACGCTGAACACCCTACAATGGTTTCGAACCCTCATGAAGTTCCATGCATATCGACACTTCATCTACATTACTACGTGAGCAGACGAACATAAGGAGGAGCTTCAGTCGTACTACAAGATCACAGAAGAGGACCTTGAGGAGATAACTAAGTACTGGTCAAAATACTTCCTTATCCCCACTGACCTTGCAGAGATGTTTGATCCTAAACTTGACAGCCTGGAGGCCACTCAGAAAGAACATGACACACCTAGAACCAATAGAAGGAAGAAGACCAAAGAAGTCCAAGACTTAAGCAGTGCCTCAGAAAAGACTACTTCAGTATCACCTGGCCGAGGGGGTGATGATGAAGTAGAAGAGATACATGGTAAAGAAGATGAGCAGAAGCAGGTCGAAGTAACACTGCCTAGAGATGAGTTCGATCCCTTGAAGAAGAGGAAGCTTTCTCCCCCAAAACCCTCTTCCCAAAAGAAATCTAGAGCCACCTTGACTAAGATGAAGACTGTGCTCACTTTTGATGAATTTGACTTCATCATCGCAGTGGTAAACGATGCCTCGCAGGAACTCTTGCATAAATAATAATCCAAGTAGGAGGAGATGTACGACATAATCAAGGTCGAACTCTGATGGGTACAGCAGGCCCTTCGGTCCAATTGCACAGTGTCCACTGCGCCCCTGCCATCCGGAGAACCAGATTTGGGAGATGATCCAACCCAACTCCACTGACTTATTGATGTGACTAAAGCTCACCTTCGTCGCGCATAAGAAGAAACCGAACAAGCCACCCAGGCCTTGAATAAAGTGCAAGAAGTAATCGTAGAACAATGTTGAATTGTAGAGCAGGAGAAGGTAGCTCTCCAGACAAAGTTTGAAGAGGAGAAAGCATAGATTCAGCAAGAAAAAGAACAGTTGCTCGTAGAGAAACTCAAATTGAAAGACACAGTCAACACAACACTCCACTCTGTGACAGGCTTAGAGCCAAAGGAAGAAGACCGAGTCGAGCATAAATTAGAGAAGCTCGCGGAAGGTATCCAAAAACTACAGCAAAGAATAGTAGACTTAGAGCGCCACACAGTGCTCGACCCTCCACAGGATGTAAGGGATCAAAGAGAAGCCATTGCCCGGAGCGCAGTTGATAGAATAAAGGCCTTTCCATGGATTGTAAGAAACTAATTGATTGCAGTGCCCAGACTTATGAGCAACTCACTAAGAATCTAGAATTAAAGGCACTGGAGTCACAGCTCCACGAGGCGAAGAAGCAAGCAGAAACAATATAGGCACAATTGAAGCCTCTGTCAGTTGTTGAAAGGATGAAACGTTCCCAAGAGAAGCGCACTGCTCAACAGCAAGTCCACACCATTAAGAGCAAAGTCATAGAAGTGACTCAGAGGCTCCAACCTATACAGGATGAGGCTTTCCAACTATTCACATAGATCGAAGGTCGAGAAGTAGAACTGGAGCAAGTCGTCACTGCAGTTGAACAATGCCTAGAGGGACCTGTCAATAAAGCAGTCATCCAAGAGTTCATTGAATAGGAGGTCATGGAAAAACAACAAGTCGAATCAGCTCGAGCCAAGCTCAAGGATTTTGAAGCAGAGCTACCCAGGCTAGAGTGACTCGGGATGATTCACAGGTGAGTGTTGGGGGCATGTTGTCCCTTGACCAAGTTTTGAGGATTCTTGGTCATGTTTGACCTAGTTTTGGGACATCGACAAGATGTCGAAGGCGGAGCGCAAGACGAAGTGGAGATCACAAGATCTCGGCCCCTTTTTTAGGTATTTTTGGGTTTTGGGCTTATGTAACGGATATGGGAATGTCGACCCATGAGTTTACCCATGTTTAGGCTCGATTTTGTAATGTATAAATAAGTAGTTAGGCGATGTAAGAAGAGTCCAGTGTGCTAAGTGCTAAAGTTCGATCTATGTGATCTCAGAGTTGTAAGTTGTGCTAATTGCAAGTAATAGTTGTAAGTGTTTCATACATATTGTGTGAGACTTGCAGAGCTAAGTGCAAGTGACCATAGAGACTATATGTAAGCTTTGTGTTGTAACCTATCTTGGGGAAGGAGGATCTAGTGAAGAGTGCGCATATCTCTTGTCCTCTGCGAATTTAATCTTGAGGCTCTGTGCATGTAAGAATAAATTGAAGGAAGCTAATAAAGAAGACGAAGAGTTGGTGGACGTATCCCTAGGGTGGGGGTGAACCACGTATATCCTGTGTTGTGAATGTTTTGTGCTTTATGGTTGATCTCTTGTTTATATGATTAAGTGCTTAGCTCCCTGTTAGATGATGAATGAATCTAATGTGGTAGCTTAGTGTTGAATAATGTGAGTGAATTCTAGATTTTATATATGTTAGTATGATTAGTGCTTAACTCTATTGAATCTATGGGAATGTTGCACAAATTTACTATTAAGGTTTAACTGCGTTGTAGAATAAATTGGGTATTGATGAACTATAACTGCTAAGTGTTCTGTTAAGGTGTTACAGTCACAGATCTGTGTCCCAGCTAAGGTTGCTGACACTAGAGTCCTACAACCACCCTTGCCTCTACCTCGGGTGAGACTTCATCTGCTTCATAGGTGTTTCCAAAAGGGTCGGTAGTTAGGGGTTTGTTGGTGCATTGTTGTAGTGTTGAACCCCGGTTATGCCCCTATGCCAACACACCTAACAAGAGAACTTAAGGACTTGTTGATTAATTTAATGTAATGTAAAAAGAATCACATTAATTTGATGTTGATATTAACGTACAAGTAAAGGTTAAGAGTCCATAACCATGAATAAAGTTATGAGTGAATTTTAAGAGGAAAATTTTTGTAACTCATGTGTCTCCTTTACAATGACTTCCAAGGCCTACCAAGGTCTCAAATTTTTCTTATATTCATGGAAATTTCATGTTTTACTCATAACCATAACACTTTCCACACATATATCTTAATCTAGTTGTTAATTTTACATTTGTGTACATGTTATAATTACAATATAATTAAGTACTTGACAATTGGATATATACTTAAGTCAAATCTATATAATTAATACAATGAGTCATTAAATTATATCACATGCCTTCTCTTAATTCTATATTTTATATTTTATTTGTATTCATAACATGGCTCACACTACTTAGTATAGTATATGTCAAGTTTTATGAGTGTAGGTTGTCCCTTAGATTGTTCGTTGTATGAGTGTAGGTTGTTCATGAGGGGAACCTACTCTCAATTATATGATGAACCTAAGACAACTAACTTATATGACATTCAAGAAGGTTCCTTTACTAGACTTATTGGCATCCTTCTAGCTTACTAATACTAATACTATGTGCTAGAATTCTCATATGAATGACATCAATTAACCTCTCAACCTCATGATCCTTGGTGTGTTTCTTTATTTTTATGAGCTATATTGACAATCATCCAAAAAAATTATATATGTTGATTTTTTTTCTTTAAAAAATGTAAAATATTGAGACAATATTAAATAAACAACACTCATGAGTGCACAATGGTGCTAAAGTACATACAATTCTATTCAAAGGTAGAGAAAGTCAGGTACGGTCAACTATATCTTGCAAATCAAATATAACTAATTAGTGTTGGTGTGGTCAAGGCATGAATTACCCCATATGCCTCAAGGATGGAAGCCTCAATCATTTTATATTGAAGACTTTTCCTTTGTTAAAACAAAGTTCAAGATAGAAAGGAATGGGAGTGAAAGGCATTTCTCATGAATCATATCCTTCTCATGTATTAAACCCAATCCACATTCTCATGTGAATCCACATTATGACAATATACATTATATAATTCTTAAATTAGTATACTTGTATTATATACTTTTATGTAAATCTGTTTTCTCATGTAGATGATTGCATTATAACATTGTAATTCCCATGTTTCCCCCAGCTTGTAAATATAACTATAACCTGCTAAAAGACAATGGGCAGACTGAATATGTGTGGATGTTGGAATTGATGAACTTTTTTGTTATAAAAGATAATGTATATATTTTTGTTACTAAATAAAATGGAAAGTGTTGCAAAACTGTTGAAGGGGTTTTCCAAGGTAGATCATGATGCATGAGAGATATGGGGAGGGGAGGTGGTAATGGTTGAGATGACCCCTACCGAAATAGTACTCTACTGGATTTAAATTATTCACACCCAGAACAGTCCTCTGACCCAGAGAAGTAAATTATCACTCAGGCTGGTAGTTGTGAAGTCTTCCTCAAGAGTCAATGAGGAAATGGGCAGCGTACCCATCTGGAAAAACTTCCTGACCTGACCATGAAATGGGGATTTTGGACCCACGAAATCTTGCTGAGGAAGGCAAGAAAAGGTAGGAAATTCATGGACAGAGAAGAGGATGGAGGATAATGGGTTTGGTGACCATTTTCTGAAGAGGGAGAGCATGTGCAACTCTCTGGTTTTGAAGAGAACTGAAAAACGAATTTGTTTTGGGTATGGAAATTGTTGGGCATCATTTTTAGCCAAACTGATAAATGAGGTTGCAGAGGATGAATGAGTGAGGAAGCACTTGTTCCAGACCCCCTTTCTTGGTGGAGAGAGAAACGATCTGTTAAATTCTTGTGGGAAGAGGAGAGTGATCTTTGTCCCTGGTTGTTGTTGAAAAAAAGGAAGAGTCTCTCTCAGAGCATCATGATCTAGCTAGGGGGTGGCCAGCGGTAAATTCGTCCAGGAGTTGTTGTGCCTACGGTTGGGTGGAAAAGGGCACCCATTTCAGTAGTTGCATCACTATCTGGTTTCTAGATAAGTATATTTGGTTAAATCTTTGTAGTGTTTAGATCAAAGAAAAATTTATACTATGTTTTAGAAATGGGTAAGTTTAATTTCTGACAAAAGTGACTTGAGAAATTTAAGTAAAATAAAGAGATTGTTTTAATTGAAGCTCATCTGAGTTAATTCCTTATATCTCGACTATCTGTGTGCTAAAATAATATTTTTGGGAGTGGATGTTGTGGTTGACTGTGATGTACAGTTTAATGCATGCTTGGAAAATGATGATTGAACAGTTAAAAATCACTATAAAATAGTAAGAAGAGAGAGTGTTTTTTTCTGCATAACAGTGTTCTATTTTAGTATCTCCTCAAATCATATGCTAGAAATCTTAGAGGATATCAGATTTGTGTGGAATTTAGGAAATAATCTCCAATATGGAAAAACATTAAAAGTCCTTATAAATGATTATTGAGGAAAAATAATTAGGAAATAAGCATGAAATTTTCCTAATTGAACTAAAATACAAAAGTTTTCAAAAATCTATTTGGGGCATAACTAAACATTTATGTTAAACTTGTGTTAAATCTCCTAAATTTGGGAAGAATCCCCTTAACTTTTCGTGGGCAGTAAATCCTAGTAGAAATACTGAAATTTACTGTGGAGGTAAATCTGGGTCTTAGGACCATATTTCCTTAAATTTAGTAAGAGTAGTAAAGCACAGTAATAAGGAAATAAAATTTACTCATTTACGCACTAGAAGGATTTACTCATTTACCCACTAGAAGGGAGAGATTATAATTATATTTTTAATTTCCAGAATGGAGAAATTTCCTTGGAATATAAACTTTTATTAAATCCCTTTATGAAGACTGGAATTTTATATTTTTCATTTTCTTATTTTCCTATAAGATAAAATAACTTCATTTAAATTCTCGAGGTAACAAAATCATGCATGGACATGGAAATATATATACATATTACATATACATATTATTATTATTTTATTCTGAAAATGGAGGCTAAAGTTCCTGGAGCGTGAAAGGCAGACCAAAAGAATATATTGTATTATTATTTTAATGCCAAAGCATGACGGGGAATAACCCGTGACCAAACACTTTAACCATCTCATGGTGTTTGGGACTTCGGGGCTCCTGGCTGTTTGGAGTGATGGAACTCACGAGGCAAAGTCGTTGAATGCTCGAACCCTATATTTTTGTGAGCAAGGGTGTAAAGATAAGAAATATAATTAATTATATTGTATGGTATATAAAATGATCAATTAACATAATTTTTCATAACATACCTTTAATACAATATATATTATATTATAATCCAAAATATTTTCATTGTATTTAAACCACAATGCAATTACAAGCGGGTCCCCTTCTGGACTCTAGAACTCCGATTTAATTGAGAATGAAGAGTTGTGTGGAAGAGTCGAAGGATATTGACTCAGAGAACACTCTCTCTCTCTCTTTCTTTTCAATAATTAAATATAATATTGGAGAATTTTAAAAAACCTACCATTTCTCGTTCCAATGGTTACACAAATATCGATATAAACATTTAAAGTGATTAATTATATTATAAATTAATTATATTAATTATATTATAAATTAATATAATTAATTA
>SNQJ01S0263993.1:0-12064 GCA_010110895.2 Picea sitchensis | reverse complement strand
TCTTCCCCTAGAGGGTTTCCCAGGATAAATGTTGTGTCTCTTGTGAATGTGTATTTCTCAGTGATCTTGTTCTTATGATGCTCTTATCTATTGAAATGCAAAGAACTATAATAATGGCATAAACATTAACACTAATTTCACTTTGACTTAAGAGTTTAAGTCAAAACTAAAATATGTCACTTAAGTCATTAAAGTGACATTTAATTCACTTTGTGGGTGAATTAAAGGACATAAAGCAAACTAAGGAAAGTGGGTTTCCTAAGTGAGATTTTTGGATTAAATCTCACCCATTTATTAGACATGGCTAGATTGGATCTAAGCCATTGATCTTTTACGGCTTGGCTAAAGAGAAGCTAAAGGAGGCAAAAGGGTAAGGAAGAGGCTCATTCCTCACTTGAAAGATTTGAGAGGAGAGGAGGAGAAGAAGAGCACTTGGGTGCATTTCTTGAGGAGAGGAGGGCACACAAGTTACAAGGCATTGCTACTTGCTCTTGGAGGATGCATAGAATGTGAGGAGGTGCTTCCATAGAGTTGGGTGCATTCACATGAAAGAGGGTGCATTCCAAGCTTAGGGACGCACTTGGAGGAACGAGGGCGCAAAGCTTCAGGGAGGGTGCATCATAGTTCATGTAATGTCCCCATTTTTGGACATTATTACATTACAGAGTGTTATGCCTACAAGAGTAGCCAGATACGGGTGACAGAGAGTTCGGGAGATATTGAAAACTTTTATTGGGCCTGACTTGCATCGTTCATCATCAGGATCCATTTCGCATAGCTTGGCTTTGGTTCCATTGCATTCCGACGATTTCTGTAATTTTGAGTTATTATTGGTCATATCTTAATTAAATTCACAAAGAAGATCATAACGGGCATATTACTTGGAGAAACCTCTTAGTGTAATAGCTCATCGAAATCAAGAGGAAGAGCATTATAGGATAAGATGATGAGAATTGATTGGCCGGAGAAGCCATAAGGATGGATAAATCACTGTTTAGAGGTAAAATGGTTAATTAATTAATTAATTAAGTGATTTAATCAAGGAATAATAAAATAAAGTAAAAGTCACTTGGAGGGAAAAGGTCAACAACAAATTAGGGTTTCAGGAAGCTATAAAGGAAGGGTAAAGCAACCTAATTCATAATTATGTTATGATTTGATGTTGAGAAAGTTTCTGAAGGAGGAGGAGAATAGACATTTCGTTGTTTTGTGGATTTATGGAGGAAACCACCACCATTTATCGATTAGGATGTTGAGAGACACACCCTAGCCTATCAGAGATACCATCCAGGTATTTCACCGTGCTATTAAGGAGTATCCAAAAAGCAATGTTTGCGCAGCTCAGCGAGTGAGCGCGTAAGGGTGAAAGAGGGTTTTGTGTAGCTGCATGAGGGCAGAGACTATCTTGCAGATTCCTCCTGACCCAGTTGAGGACTAGCCAGGGCGCATCTTTTGAGCCACCAGTCATCAGATTCTGACGGTGGAATCTCTCAGAGCGCAACAGACAGCCAGATAGTGCGCAACTCTTGAGGAGGGGCATTTGGGGTTCCAAAGGGAGTTCTGGATCAGATCCGAGGAAACCCTTTCGACCCAGTACAGCATTGGCCAGGGCGCACATTTCGAGTTATATAGCAGCAGATGTTGTCGAGGGAATCATTAGGGCGCGCGCATTGAGCCCAAGAGGTGTGCAACCCCCCAGGGGATGACATCCAGAGATTAAGGCATCCGATCTCCAATCTGCCAATCATCAGTAGCAGCCTAAAGGCCAGGGTGCTTAATTTGGGACATTTTCTAGGCGATTTTGTTGAGTATAGCCAACGAGGCAAGTTTCCCAGAGTTGTTGCAGTTGCCGTGAGTTTCTGAAAATGCATCTTTTTGTCTATCTATCTGTGCATGCGCAGATCTGCCTTCATCATCCGATCATGGGTATTATATATTAGTTACTTGTATTCCAGTGACGATCCACGAGATCTAGCTAACGATTTCATCTACTTTCAGCGTATTATTGTATTTCCTGCTATTTTTCCCTCATAATACATATGAATGAGATGGTGTTTGTTCCTTATTCTTTATGCATCATATATTATGTCTAAACATTAATTGAATGAAACACACATGCGAAAATCACCAAGAATGTTAAAACATTAGCTCAAATGCATTCAGAAACCCCCAGAGATAAGATTGGATTTGACAGTTTAGCAGGTTTTTCCAAGACTAGCCGAGTTGGGAACATTACAGTGGTATCAGAGTTGGTTTTCCTGATAGCCTAATGGGAAAATCAGTGAGGAGTTATTTCAAATTGTATCCACTAAAATTCAGTGGTGATAACTTGCACTTATACCTTCAGATGTAGTAATAGATAGGAAAGTTTAGAACAGATAAGGAGGTAGATACATCATTACCAACTAGTGGATTGATAGGAGCACAGATGGAGCCTACACCCATTAGATGCAGGGAGCTTTGCTACAATTGCAAAATGCCTTGGGAGCCAGATCACAGATGCAGGGGTAAAGGGAAGGTGCACATTGTTGAGGTGCACTATGATAGTGAGGATGAGGACATGCATAAGAATGCAACTATAGATGCCTATTTAGAGAAGTCTGATGAGGCTAGTGACTCTTGTGCATCTGAGGGGCAGTTGGATGGACAGGAGGATAGTGCATGTCCTTCATCTTCCCCATCAAGCAATGTTGAGGATTCAACACTTCAGCATAGTGGTGACACTTGTGAGGATTCATATGTGTTGGCACTTAGACATGATGAGATTAGGAGATTAGATGACCTACCTATGGGTGTAGACATGGCTTCCAAGAAGTCATGTATGGAGGATGATGAGCTTCCTATGATGAGTGAGCCACATTTTTCATCTTCTCTGTCACCTATGCTAGAAATGACACATGAAGATATCAGTGGCATTCCTGATATGGTAGAGGAGCCTTGTGTGGGGATTGTACACAAGGGACATATGGATCTTCAAACCCAAGAGGAGAGGTATGGATTGGAGTTAGTTGAGCTTACACATACCTATCAATATGAGGAGAGTGAGTCACCACTCTTGGAGATTCCATTGATGGACTAGGTTGTGGAGACTGGCAGCTTATTGGAAAACTTACTCCCAGGATCAATCTACAGTGATGAGGATGCACTCCTTATTGCTCGGGATGACCATACCCCGTGTTTGGACACATCTGTATAGGATCCAGGCACAGATGATATTAGTAGGGTGAGTGCAAAGGAGGATACAGTTAACCATACAGGATACAGTACGATTCATATGGGGGTTGCAGTTGGTCATGGCATGCAGTGGCATACAAGAGGACTCAGTAGCACAGTGGACAGTGGGCAGTTCAGTACCTTATCCTTTGAGGAGTGTGTTGTTGAGGATTCCATTATTGACACTAGCAGTGAGAAGCATGAGGTAGCACCTCAACAGGATTGTGATCAGGAGTCACGACACTTGACAGGACAGTTGAGAGTTGGTGAGGACATGATCATGGCAGCCACTAGATGCATTGATGATACACACGCATTGGTGACAGGTTATTGTTGGAGGGCCTCGATGGCACATGATAATTCACATAGGGGAATTGCCATTGATGACTTCCATACACTCATGGAGAGAGTGACTGCGATAAGGATCGACTATCGGCAGTTATTGATGGATAGAGATTACCTATTGGAGGTTGGCGAGATGTATCACAAGGCACTAAGGGAGCAGGAGGTTGAGGTGGACCGACTCACTCACGAGTTGGTGAGCACACGAGGATTCTAGGAAGGCACACAGACAACCCTTCAAGAATCAAAAGCCAGATTAGAGGAGTTCCTTGAGAAGACTAGTCAGAGATCCACTATATCTATCTCAGCAAAGAGTCAGATATATCCCTCAATTACATTGTTAGAGGATGTTGATGAGTTGGCAGAGGAGCACCAGTGGATGGAGGAGAATGAGGAGATGTACTTAGTAGAGCATGGAGATTCCTCTCCCTTGCAGCAGTATCCAGATCTGGCAGATCACCTTCACCGTAGCAGCAGTTGCGTGAGTGATGGTGGATGGAGTGATTGACCTACAGTTTGTGGATATACCTATTGTTATACTCGATGGTTGGCGTTCAGTGATGAGTACAAGCGATTATTTACCATGGGTGTCGGTGGACGAGCTTTTGGTCAATTCCTTGGGATTGACCAAAGCATTTGATACTTCCCAGTCCTACAGTTGGTTGCAGATATCTATGATAGCCTTTCCTGATACTTTCATCATTAACAGCAGCACATGGGAGCTAGACAGTGGCAAGGGACATGGAGAGTTAGTAGGTTGAGACCACCTAACAGGAGTGTCTTGATTGCATACAGCAGGATAGGAGTGGATCATCAAGGACAGACAGTTGAAGTCCTAGGCGTGATGGAGAGTATCTTAGGCCATGGGACAGAGGATATCTCAGAGGTTGCTACATATTCAGACTCTCATCAGGATGAGCGTGGAGGGCTTTCGACAGTTACCAGTAGGGCACATCAGCAGTTAGTGGGGATTGGAAGTGATGAACTTCCAAATTTGACATGGGATCTGGGAGTCCATAATTTGTTTCATCTTATGAGGATCCATGAGTGGAGGATCCAGTATGGATACTTTGTGCAGACAGTCATGATTAGACTAGAGCAGCATCAGCATGATCGTCCCTGTCAGAGACTAGCATGGGAGCCTGGGATTACAGGGTTGGGCATTTCATTGACTGATGGAGACGAGCGGACCTTTGCAGGGGGATGTCACTTTGATTTTCCATTGAGTTTCAGTATTCGGGAGAGCACGTCATTGGTTGGTGATTCGTTGAGGTCTTGTAGTACCTCACTATGGAAACATCATGTTCAGTCGGTGGGGACCGTGTTGGGTTTGGTATGGTCTGGTAGGACAGACTCATTTCGGGTTGAGGTCGTGTGTTATTTGCAGGAGACTCATGGTGTTGATATGTTACAGAACTATACTTCACAAGGCATTGCAGTTCACATCTTGATATGGGATCCAGGGATTGGAGTGTTTGGTAGTTCAGTGTTTGATGGAGTTGGGTTTCGAGTAGAGTGGTTGCTTGGGGAGTTGACTGAGATTCTTTGGCCATTGATCATTCTACTCATCAGGAGCATTTGGGTGTCATTCGTGGTGAGCACTTGGAGAGGCCCCATCTTGAGGGGAGTCAATTTTGACTCACACAAGTGGATATGGGACCCCGGTATCATATGCAGATTGATTCAGTTATTGCTTGAGGACAAGCAATATTCCAGCAGGGAGGACTCCCCATTTTTTAACATTATTACATTACAGAGTGTTATGCCTACCAGAGTAGCCAGATAAGGGTGACAGAGAGTTTGAGAGATATTGAGGACTTTTATTGGGCCCAACTTGCATCATTTATCATCAAGATCCATTTCGCAAAGCTTGGCTTTGGTTTCCTTGCATTCCGACGATTTCCGTAATTTTGAGTTATTATGGGTCATATCTTAATTAAATTCACTAAGAAGGTCATAATGGACATATTACTTGGAGAAACCTCTTAGTGTAATAGCTCATCGGAATTCGGAGGAAGAGCATTATAGGATAAGATGATGAAAAGTGACTTTCGGTGACCAGAGAAGCCATAAGGATGGATAAACCATTTTTTAGAGGTAAAATGGTTAATTAAGTGATTAATTAAGTGATTTAATCAAGGAATAATAAACAAAAGTAAAAGTCACTTGGAGGGGAACGGTCAACAGGGAATTAGGGTTTCGGGAAGCTATAACAGAAGGGTAAAGCAACCTAGTTCATAATTATGTTATGATTTGATGTTGAGAAACTTTCCAAAGGAGGAGGAGAATCAACCTTCCATTTTTTTGTGGATTTATGGAGAAAACCAACACCATTGATCGGTTTCGATGTTGAGAGACACCCACTAGATTATCGAAGATACCATCCAGGTAGTTCATAGTGCCATTAAGGAGAATCCAGTTTGCAGTGTTTGCGCAGCTCAGTCGGTGACGGCGTAAGGGTGAGAGAGGGTTTTGTGTAGCTGCATGAGGTCAGAGATTATCTTGCAAATTCCTCCTGACCCAGTTGAGGACAGGCCAGGGCGCATCTTTTGAGCCACTAGTCATCAGATTTTGACGATGAAATCTCTCAAAGCGCAACAAACAGCCATGTACTGCGCAGCTTTTTAGGAGGGGCATTTGGTGTTCCAGAGAGAGTTCCGGATCAAATCCAAGGAAACCCTTTTGACCCAGTACAGCATTGCCCAGGGAGCACATTTTGAGTTATATAGCAACAGATTCTATCGGGGGAATCATTAGAGCACACTCATTGAGCCCAGGAGAAGGGCAACCCCCCAGGGGATGATATCCAGAGCTTTTGGAATCTGATCTTCAGTCCGTCAATCATCAGTAGCAGCCTTAAGGCCAAGGCTTAGTTTGGCGTAGTTTCCAGGCGATCTTGTCAAGTATAGCCACCAGGGCGAGTTTTCCAAAGTTGCAGCAGTTGTCGTGAGTTTCTGTAACTGCATCTTTTTGTCAATCTATCCGTGCATGCACAGATATGCCTTCATCATCTGATCACGGGTATTATATATTAGTTAATTGTATTCTAGTGACGATCCACGAGATCTAGATGACGATTTCATCTTCTTCAGCATATTATTGTATTTCTTGCTATTTTTCCCTCATAATACATATGAATGAGATGGTGTTTGTTCCTTATTCTTTATGCATCATATATTTTGTCTAAACATTAATTGAATGAAACACACATGCGAAAATCACCAAGCATGTTAAAACATTAGCTAAAACGCATCCAGAAACCCCCAGAGTATCAGATCAAACAGTGGATTTGACAGTTTAGCAGTGTTTCCTAAACTAGCCGAGTTAGCAACATTACAGTTCATGAGAGCCTTCATGGAGGAGGGGCGCACTACCTTGAGGGAGCCTTAGTGAGAGGCTAAGGGTGCACACCATCTAGAGGGAGCTATTGCTAGAGGCGGGGCCTGTTATCCCCCAGTTTAGGGATAACTAAGGAAATTATATCTCGAGGCCCACAGGTCCTAGACATGGAGTACTGAGAGCCAGATCGACTTGAGCATGGCCCTAGAGGAACCATATTTTCATTCTTCAACGTCTCCAACTTGTCAGCAGCAGCAACATTTGTCACCTCAGTCGGGTCCTGTAGCAGAGATGAATCTTGCTCCATGAGGTAATGAGTTCGGGTTTCATGGTATGTGTCACTCTGATCCTCAAAACCTTTGAATATGTGCATTCAATTCCTTTTGCTTCTAACGAGTGCTTGGATCTTATACCTCTCCACTTGACCATACCCAGGGGAAATGACAGGATGCCCTAGTAAGTTGGTAGCCATAGGGTTTGAGTTGCCACTGGGGGGATTCATGAAAGGCCATCGTCCGCTCCCACCATACTTACCACTTTTCATCTTTTTCCCACTCATCCATCCCATTACACTGGTCTGGGCATTGGGTTGGCCAAATATTTAAGGGTTGTACCTTACCTTGTGGGAAGAAGGGGCTAATGGCCCAGGGGGTAAAAGTAGTTGGCAACAGACAAGAACTAAAGAATGAAAACCTTGAGATGCTTCGACAAGATCCCTGAGAAAGCAATAAAAATCTTCTCAGCAAGAAACAGAGGGTCCCATAAAAATAATAAAACAAGACCTAGTTAGAGGATAGGGGGTCTCATCACGAGCCTACCTATTAGGTCCATGGGCATGTAGCGGTATGACACTACCAACAGTTGGTCACCACGCCAGGGTAGTGGCTCTTGGTGGCATAGCCAAGAAAAAAGGGGGTCTCATCACGAGCCAGCCTTCTCATTTCCGTGAAACGCTTGTGGGTAACATTGCCACCACTGGTCACCACGTCAAGGCAGTGTCCCTTAACTAGCTTCTTGAAAGAAAAAAGGCAATAAAAATAAAGACAGAAGGCATGAATGGGCTTGGAAACATTTGCATCCATGCTAGGTGCAGCTCACCCTCTACAGAGGAACCCACAGGTAAGCCATACATTTCCTTGTTATCACTGAACCCCTTACCCAGACATCCCTTACCACCTCATCCACTCACATGGCCTAGGTTTCACTTCTCCTGGAAACATCCCACATCCAATGAACATTAGCCCAATAGGACATCCTAGCATTTCCTCCAAATTTGGCTTGTAGACTTGTATAATGTCTTTGAGCACTTGTCCGGATTGAAGGGGTTTTATGCACATGTTTAATAAATTTGATAATTAGATGTGATTGACATTGCTATAATCCCTGTGACTTATGAGCCCATGGAGGGTGTATTTCTTGATCTTACAGGGCCACACCCGATGGCAGGTACCCGATGGACAGGTACACATGGGGAGATGATTAGTTCGGACCTCCATGGCGCTAAAAGCCCACCGGATGGATGTTTAGACCCCAATAGGGGGTAGAGACAAATCAGAGGATTGCACTGGAGAGAGAGGAGGACATTCCACCAAAGGCAGCCTGGCAGGCCTAGACCCAAGGGGATTGTGCCCTTTCCACCATGATGTAGGCCTTGGAAGGCCCATGACGTCACCCAGGACACCCATGACATCATCCAGTGCTCTGGGAGATTTTGGAGACAGTTGTGTGCCAAGTGGCATGTGTGGCATGTTTCTGATGCCCAAGAAGGCCTAACGTTTTGCTCCAAGAGTCCAATGTTACCCTAAAAGGGCCTAACATCACCCTAAAAGGGAATGACGTCATCATTTATGCTTGATTTAGGGTTTTAATTGTGACATTTAATGTAAAACAGTTTTCTTGATGTAAACTGGCCATGTCGGCCTTTTTTGACCTAAAGTGTAGTTAAAGATCAATGGTATTGTATAAATAGAGAGCCTAAACTATCATTTTATCATCATTTTTCACAGACACGTGTGTGAGGTCTGAAATTGGCGCCCTCATTAGGGTTTTTGGACTGAAATTTAGTGCACACTTGTTGAAGGAAGGCTATTTTTAGTGATTTTGGCATTTTTCTTGGTGGAAAGTCTACATCTAGGTAATCTGATAGATTATGCTTGGTGAATGTGAGTAAAATTCTGCAATTATTCCTTTTCTTGAATGGTTATGGTGTTTTTACTTTGCATTTTTCTATTGCTTATGAAATTGCTAGCCTAAACCCTAGGGATCAAGCACATGTTATTGTCCTTGTTCTAATTTGCTATCCACCTACTACATTGTGCCAAGGATCAATTTTATTGAAGCCATTGCTAGGGCCTTGCCATTGCAACACCCTAACATTTGTCACTTCATCTTAGCCGATTTTACTTTACCATTGAGTTAAAGTAGGAAAACCTGCTAAGGCCTAGGGTTACCTACACCTTGGTAATCATTTTCCCCTAGGGTTTGGTGGTTGAAGCCTTGGCTTACCAACACTTCATCCATCAACTCTTCTTGTTTTTGGCTCTCCCAATATCATCTTGCTCCTTCAATTTTTGCAGCCACTTGTTGACTCCATTTGCCTTATGAAAGCACAAGTCTAAGATCTCTCTCTTGAGTGTTTTGATCACAACCTTCAAACATCTAAATCTTTCAACAAACTACTAACACCTTCTAACCCTAGATTAGATTGATCCACTAACCTTATTGTTGCTATTATCCAAGTAAGCTATAGACGTATTTTGCAGCATTTAAAGCCTCGCAAAGCAATTGAAAAGATTGACTAATGCATAGCCTTATTTGCTTCTGATGAATGTTGGTGTTATGACATTGATGATTAATCAATCCTGCTCATTTTGAAGCTTTTCTAAGGCATTAGTTGTGAAGTATCGTCTTGTAATTATTGTTGCTACACATCTTTGTTTACTTCATCAATATATTAGTCAATTGTTTTTATTGAGAAAGTCTCTGGTTATATGTATTATGAAGTACTAACCAGCAAGTGCTTTTGCAAATATAGTTTTATGTTGCTATGCTCCAGGCAGGTACACTTCTAGTTTACTATCTCTTTATTGGTTGTTTAACCAGAGTTTCTGATCAGTGGTGACTTGTAAGAGGGAATCTTTTTTACTTGGCCTTTATCCTTCGCCTTCTCAAAACCCCAGGTCAGCGGGAACGTCTCCCCTGGGCCTTGTTATCGCACAGTTTGTAGACGAGAGAGAGGCTAGCAGATAGTAGATCAAACTAGCGAAACAGGGACCTTCCCCACCCAATGTCACCACAATGGGGAGGTTCTTTCTATTTAGGGAAGTTAGGTCCAGGGGAGACGTCCTCGGTGACCTGTGGCTTTGAAGAGGCAAAGGTTCAAAAGAAGTAAGACAGTTCCCCCTTCACAGATCACCACCCAAAAAGATAGTCCGACCAAAGGCCAATTAGAAGTAACCCCCAAAGAATATGTACCTACCAGGAACAAGACAACAGCAAGAAAGATATATGCAAACTATATTCAATGGGGTTAGTACTTCATATGTAAGCGACTATCTAATTTTAATGCAAGCAATTTGACAGTAAATATTGATGAAATCAATGTTTGCAAAATGGCAATGACAAATATGTTACTTGTAAATAGCATTCGATGTAACAAATCAACACTCAATCCAATAAATGATCTTAACTATCATTCAATTGGTTATAAAATTAAACGTTGTTGCATCAAGATGAAATAACCAAGGGTGACGTCAGCATTCTAGAGTTAGTGTAGTTAGGGTATCAGTTTTAAAAGAAGTTTGAGAGTGTTTGGATTTGATTTCACTTCAACACTGGAGGCTGGAGATTAATGACTTAGGGTTAAAGGAGTCAATAAATGATGGACGCAAGAGTTGAACGGAAAGAGATTTCAAAGGACTGGAAGGAAAAGTTTCAAGGTGTTGCTAGAGCAGGGCCTTAAAAGCAAAACCCTAGGGGAAAGAGGCTCACTTCGGTGTTGCAAAAGCAAGGCCTCGTGCTCTCTCCTCCTTCCCAACAAACGACTAGCCCAAAAACAGAAAACAAATAGACCAAGACAAGAGGTTTTCTTGAGGGAGGTGTTGTTAGAGCAACGCCTATCAACAAACCCTAGAACAGTATGGCCCTAGTATAGTAAGCCTAGGCCAGGGACGTCTCACTCTTCTTGGCTCAAAAGGGTACGGCTAGCATAAGGAAGAAAGAAAAATGAGTGTAGCTATGGCTAGGCTCTCTTTTTCCTCTTCAATGGCTTAAGGCTTCTCTATCAGGGGACATGAGAGAACGACCTACTTGTGTGTTTGCCCCCTAGGGTTTTGATTCAACAATATTTCTAAATTGATGCAAGAAATCAAACTACAACCATTCAATTAAGAAGTTTTGCAGAAAAATACTTACAAATCATGAAGAAATAACCATTCAAACCCTAGTTGTAACACCTTTCTTCAAGAGAAACACCATAAATGCCAAAAATCTCTTACTTCAACAAGTGCACATCAATTAGTTCAGCCAAAAACCCCAATAGGGCGCTAAAATCAGACCTCTCTAATGAGTGAGTGATAATTGATGATAAAATGAGAGTCAAAACCCTCAATATATAGTGTATCAATGACCTAATTTAACTTTTTAAGTCATGAAAAAGGCCGACAAGGCCATAATACCAAAATAATATTGTTTTACATTAAATGTTCATTTTAAAACCCTAATTGAGCAAAAAGTGAGACGTCTCCCCTTCTAAGGGAGACGTTAGCCCTTTTTAGGGCAAATGCAGCAATAAAGAGAAAAACGTTGGCCCTCTTTGGGCCTCTCCATCATGCCACACGTGCCAACTGCCCTCTCAAACTGCCACACGCTCAAGATGATGTCATGAGCCCATAGGTGACGTGCTGGGCCATCCAGGGAAAATGTTTCACTGGAAGTGGGTCAATCCCCCTAGGCCGGGCTCTGCCAAAGAGCCTCTGATGGAACGTCCTCTTCTTCTTCGGTGCAAAACCTTGGTCAACCACCGTCCTCTCTCTGCCCCCTGATGGGGTCTCAGCATCTATCCGGTGGGCTCTTCAGCCCCATGGAGGTCCGAACTGATCATCTCCCCATGTGTACCGGTCCAAATGGTACCTGTCCGTCGGGCATGGTCCTGCACATCAAAAGCTACGCC
>SNQJ01S0263992.1:0-12064 GCA_010110895.2 Picea sitchensis | reverse complement strand
TCTCGACCTCTCGCACCACTATACCTTTATGTAGGCTTCCTTTCGACATGTGACTTCACCATCGAGCAAAAATAGTAGTTCAATACACTAACCATGCTTTCAAGTGAGGAACTCGAGCTTCCATGACAACACTCTTTCTAACTCTGTCTTTTGGAAGTATTTCATGGGGCTGTACACGATTATTCCTGCACAGAGAAGTGGTGATAGAACCATCAACATCAATGCTACCATACGTCCAAATGATATACTCATAGTACTATTGTTGGCCTTTGATACAAGAATCGCAATGATCACAACTTTAATTTTTCCATGGTGTCCAGATGCAGACAGACCACGGATTCATCATCGTTAATGACCTCATCGACAACAAGGCGATTCGCAGCATTCTTTGAAACTACTAATAACCCACAGTCACGTACTCTTTGAGCGCTCTCACCGTCGTCACGACATCCCTTTTGCATTCGTTGTTATTGAATGTCACTTAGAACACGATTTCAAATCAGCAGACCCCAATATTTTGAGAATTTTCCTGAGGATCGCGGGATCTATATCTCCCATTACAGTGAGGTTACCGACGAATAACCTGTAGAGACAACAGCTTGGAGTTCTTTCACTATCATCAGGGCATCTTTTTTCAGTTTTGGAGATAGGCATATTGTCTCTAAATGTTGCATCCACAACATATACCAATGCAGAGACTCGACGAAAATATCGCTCCTGGCTCAAGCGCAACGCACAACCTTTTCTGCTATCGCTCACTGCACATCAATACCCAGCAACAAGCTAGAACAGAGCTGGCACCACGTGATTACATACTACAACAGCCAGTTCTCCTCCACATGCTGGGATCTCTATGATTTGGGATCCGGCGGCAGCAATCACTTCTCATCTCACAGGCGGCAGCAATCACTTCTCATCTCACAGGAACGTTTCTCACCTCAACTTCTCGGCTTCTCTCCTCAACTTCTCGACTTCTCCACGTGCGTTCACCTACAGCACTCACGCAGTTAATGGTTGGGCAAACGCCCACGACTCTATCACGTAGAAATTCAAGCAGTGCACACTTTTACACATTCGCAGAGATCTCTTTGACTCTACTTAGCTACATCTATCCTTACGGACCTGATGATGGACAAACAATTTACTGCATACATAGTAGCATAGTAGCAATTCACTCAAAACAAACAATCTACTCTACTATTCTAATAGGTTTTCATTTCTTGAGGGAGTCAAGTCGAGTTGATATCATAATATCATGAAAAGAAAGATGAGAGGGAGAGAGACTCATAGTGCAATGGCCCGCGCGCCTTGATTTAAAAGCGCTTCTGAACTTTTGGTTTCTTTTGTTTTTCAATTTGCCAATCACGAAAGTTGTCTCTTTGGGCGGTTTTAACGATCGAGATCTTCACGTGATCACGTGATTCAGATCTTATTGGGATATGTGAATCGTGACTGAGCGAACCGATGTGAGCTCTTCGACATCTTCCGTTTCCCGATCTTCAATTTCTGAGTAAAGCTTTCGGGACTTTCCGATTCCTTTGATCTCGCCGCAGCGTTCCAACGGATAGACTGACTCAAATTACGCCGGAGGTTTCAGGCGGAATTCGCCGATATTGTTTTGTAGAGATGACGTAATGATTTGAACTTAGGCGTTTCAAAATGCTTTCCGTTTTATTCACTCAGATGGATTACTTAGATCCCGATGTGCCGATGGCCCTTTCTTTTTCAGGACTTTTCCAGGTATTCCGGATTTCACATACCCTCAGAATGGATTGATTACCGTCATTTTAGCGATTCATGACTTTGCGGGCTCCAAAGTTTTACATCGGCTTGAAACCTCGGTTTGTAAGCGTCGACGGTTTCCTCACGTTAATCACGCCATGACCTGATACTGCAGGAGCAAATGAATGATCTTATGCGTATTTTGCGGTGAATGGTAGAGATTTACGGCGGTTAAGACGCTCTTATTTCGGCGGATCTTTCAAAACCAGACTCGATATCATTGATTTGTGACGCTGGATCTACGCCACCCACAACTCAAGATGGGCCGGATCCTATTCTCTAGGTTAGCGATTCTTGATGTCAGCGGATTTGGTATTATGGTTTTGAAGATCTCGCCGCTCATCAACTCAGGATTCAATTTTCTGCGTGGAATGGATAAGCGATACGATCTTTCGATCTAGCAGGTCCAAAATGACTTGTGATTTGTTCCATGAATTCCTCCATTGATCTTAGCCTTTACCCTGATGCGGTGAAATGTCACTGATCTTTCCGTGTTTCTTGATGATTTTCGGGATGATGGAATTTAGCGACCTCGCAAAGTCAAATTCTCGTGCTTGAAGGCTAAACCACCTCATGCACTGGTAGATCCAGCGAACGTGATTCGTTTAGCGCAAGATAAATTTATTTCGCTTCTTTCCGCTTTTTAATATGCGTCGCCAATTTGGTTTCACCTTTCGGATCGGATTAGCGGAATCTTATAAACTCAATGTTCTTTACACCTAAGAACCGCATTACTCCACAATGGAAGAAAGATTAGGTGAATCTTTCAAAGATTGAAGAATTTCTGAGTTCTTGGACCCTCACCGCTACAATCTTGTGATTTGGCTGAATTTCCAAAATCTTTGAAGGCGATTTCATTAATTATTTAAATTATTCTTCTTCCCTCTTCCACCTAAAGCCTGCAAACCACTCTTGTTAATATTCCCTTACATCTTAAATGAAGCGCCCTTTACCGAATTCAGGTGCGGTTCGCAATTGAAGTTCTTAAGGGAAGAATCGCACTAAGTTAGACATTCAACTTTCTCTTTATTTGATTTTCTTTCTTTATGTTTCCCCGCTTCCTTTGGTTTTCTATTTCTTTGGTTTCCCTCTCGCCCGCTTTTTTAACTAAAGAGCTCAAATTAACAGCAAGTGTGAAAACCAACCATTTGCCCCTTTTCTTTTAATTAAAAATTAAAATTAACATAATAAAAAAATCATTTCCCCTTTAAAATTTTAAATCCCTCATTTAATGAATTTATTTTAATAACTTGGATTGAATTCTTATACCCTTCTTGTTATGTTTATGTTGATTATTATTATTTTGACTACGTATTGTTACTTGGAACCTAGATTTTAATTTCGCCTGGATAAACATTTTAATTAGAGGTATACATTGAAATACCCGCCCATCACATCGCTCGTTTAAGGTCACGACTACTGGTTTATTCACTTTTGTGAAATCATGGCGTGGCCTTCGTATACACTAGGTGCTCAAAGGATATACTAACTATTGTATTTTTCCTTGCGGGCTTCCTTGGGACATAGTATATTACTCCAAAGTTTTCCTCTTAAACTTAGTGAACATTCAGTCAATACTCACGCGGTGATCTTGCGGGGTTGAGCCTAAGGAATAAAGTTCCGTATTACCTTATTGTGCTTACATGAGGAATCATCAGTGAGAAACGCCAGCGGTCTTCGGCGACATCTTGGATTGCTACTCAAACTAGTTGGTGATACGTTTAACCCTCTGATTTGAACCCGCGATGGTGATTAACTAGGCGGAAGGGATGCGGTCCGCATCTCCGCTAAAGTATATGGTTGTCGTCATGAGCCTCTACACTCCAAAGGGTGGAGTCTGGTGGGAAGTCTCCAATTATTCATATCAAGATCTCATGTGCCTTGGCAATAATCGATCAAATAAACATATGAATCATGTGTTACATCAATTATTCAACCCAACAAATTCGCTCCGGGCTTGATTTGGTTCAGGGTTTCATCGATACTGCATCCCTCATATCAAAAAGTCCGCTCGGGAGGACACAGTCGGTAACACATATCTATGTAAATATAACAAAATAACGTATCCTTCTGATATCCATAATTCCACTCATGATAAATCAGCATTAATGAGTATAATAAAGATTTGGATCTTTCATGAAATAAGTGTACTCAAAAGAATAGGTTTGCTCAGGTCAAATTACCAAGAAGGATGTTACAAGATTGAAATTATATATACTTTCAATGCGTCTCAGTTATAATAATAGATGGTTCTTTCGATTGAATTATCTATGATAAATTTTTTGAAAAGGCCCTTGGTTGAAAAATATATAAAAATTATATAAATCATCCATGTTTAAGGCATTTCAATTATTCTCTACAAAATATATATGACTAGTTGGCATAATTAAAGGTAAATAAAGTGAAATATCTTCTCACTATAGAATGTAAAATAAAAGTAAATTGACTCTACTTCTACTCCACTGGCTCCCATTTGTAGGGACAGCTGATCACTATAAGTGACACTGTTTAATATAATTTTTGGGATTTCGAAAGTACTTGCAGTGAATCAAACTATTTTTAGTTTTACATTATAAGTTGGATTTGTAAAACAGGTGTGTGCAAATATTTTTTGCATTTATATTTGGCCTTTGTTTTATGGTTAGATAATAAAGAGAATGAAAATTTGATGGAATATTAACATTTCAGTATCTATATATATATAGGTTTTGAAGAATAAGAATACAAATGTATTTGAGCGCATTGACCTGATTTGTGACCAAAATCATTCTTCATTGAATTTTATATTTATTTCGTCATTATTTACATCAGTAAACTATGAAGGTGAAGGCTTATGTGGGAGGAAGAGTAGACGACTATTACACAAACCAAAATGGTCATTAAATTGCTCCCACTAAAAATGAAAAATAGGTATAAAATGATTTTAGTATGGTACGAACAAACATTACTAGATCCTGGTTGGAAATGTCTCAATCCACGCACCAATACTGGAAGCATCTGGACTGGAAAGAATCTATAAGTCATTTCGTTCCAACAACTTCAAAACCTAAAGAAACTGAACATGAGAACAGGATGAGAATCTTCGGATAATGGAAAGATGTCAACCTTTGCTTAGGGGCGCTTCCTTGATTTCAAGTGGGTGTCGCATTGAAACAAAATGAAGGTAGTTATGATAGTTTTGTGAAGATTCGTTCATGCAATCCTGTTTAGTCTTTTATTAGTAATAAAACATTCCATGGGTCAGTAAATAATGGCGTGATGTCTATTTTATTGAACCGGTTGGTTGTGTGGTAAACCACCACACAAGAATTTCTCACTAATCGTTCAGGAAACAGAAGAATGAAAGACATTTTACCATTTGTGGAAGATGTGTGATTGTTACTAATAGGGATACAATCCTTTAATATTTGTGATGAAGTTTTGAGAATCTGGTTTATTAGGTTGTGTAATCTTGTTTTAGTTGTTTTTATTTAGGAATTGAAGGAACCATCTTGCAGTGTTTGTTGTACAGGTGGGGTTGAGAGTGAATGCCCCAAGAGGTGGGTGTTGCATCCCTCTTTCAACATCCATTTTCTACTGCATTGGTGGGCAGCGTAGATAAAAGACGATACCATCTCCCGACAGGTGCTAGCCATTGAATCCATTTTGATTTTTCAGGTCTGTTGGATGTGCGTGATGAGAGAAAATGGGCCTATACCGATGAAAACATTTTCCCTTCTTCCTATTTTACCCATTCTCCAAATTCATTTTTAATCTTCTAAGCACCTCCTTTTTATTTTAGATATCTCAGAGCGTGAATTCAGAGAGATAACGAACCTCCATTGCGGGGCTTTTAATCATATCATGTTGGTATCAGAGCATGTTTTTTCCTTGGGACCAGAACTTCATTTACCAGGTTCAATTTTTTTGTTTTGGGTCTTCATACTTAGTCTCATGCTTCTACTCAAAGCGTGCATTTCACCCTTCGATTCTTTCCTGCACTCTCTCCCTCGAGATTACGTTTCGGGATCCCAACATAATACCACTGAGAAGCCTCAGGTGGAGAATTGTACAGGACATCAAAGCCCCATAAGCGAAGTTGACGTTAGCTCTCAGAGCTGATTCCGACTTCATAATAGAGACTTCAGCTGACCATCGATACCCATTTTCAATTACCAGTTCACTGACTAAACAGATGGAGAGCCAGATTCTTGGATCTAGCCTCCAACAGCTGAAAACCAACATCGTCTGAGATGGAAGATGCTACCAAATTACAAATATCCAATCTCCAACTCGGAAGAGTCGATAATGAGCTTAGTGGGACACACTTGAATAATGAAGAATTGATTGTCAAGCTTGGTACTCTGTCTCCAACAAATGGTTGCATTACTTCATGGGATACGTTATGTTAGGCCTTCAGAGAACTCTTCCACCCTCCAGGATACCTTCAGAATTTACTCACAAAGTGGTTACAGCTCCCATCGGCTTTTTAATCGATTGGTTCGAGCTACATGGAAGTAAATGTACGCAAGATGGCATCCAACTCTAAATCGATTGGAGCTAAACAAATTGGCTATTAATTAATTTCAATTCTTGTTTATTATTACCTCTCCGACATGAGGTAGATCTTTTTTACAACACTTCTCTAGACAAGCCTTTCTTACAGGCCAGCCATAGAAAGATTGGATCTACCTGACTGATATCTGCAAAATCAAACCATGGTTGATAACCCATCCTCTTCTCATTCTAAACCTTATCATTCTTCCTCGTCGACGACCAAAAATGCAGTTTGGTTATTTTCATGAATAACTCCATAGGCCCCATCTCCAGCCGAACCATTAAAATAGCCACCGCATCAAACCATTTTGAGACACATAGCCTTGAGCTTCATGAGCAACCCAAATTCTATCTCTCTCACCAATATTACCCAGTTTACCCATCCCTCATTCTCATAACTACACCATAACCAAGTCTCCATGCGTTCCTATTCCTCACAACTGGGGTAAAATGATCTCTCCACTCTCATTCTAGACAATGGTAGTCAAATAAATATGATATCACAAAATTGGTTCAACATTTGCCGACTCTTCCCCACCACCCCACGCCACGGTCGCGCCAAACGGTTGAATTTTCAAAGAGGCGGTCTTTCGCATTATTATTGCACCGATATTGCGCGTCACTTTCTCCATTGGTCTTACAGCTGACGCATGATCTATTGCGTAGTCACTTAGTTATCAATGTGTTGGTCTCCTTCGATTCTTCGCCACCAACAAGACCGACCAATGATTATCACACCAAGACTCATCGGTACCACCTTCAGCGGGGCTCGATGCACATATGTACTTACTTCATCATCTATCACATCACCATCATTAGCGAACCATTACCGCGTACTCACCATGTTACCAACACCAACATTGTCTCTCTGTGTTTGACATGCCATGTTCACCCCAATAAACTTACTAATCCAACACCTCCCTGGCCGCTTCCTCTACCGGAAGGTACTTCGTATATACGTTATCCCGCCAGAACTCCACCCTCGACCCTTTCTCCATCCATGTCAGTCTGTTTCGCGTGACATCATTACCCAATGCTCCATTGTCTCACCCGATTACTCAAGACACTATCGAATGTCCTCTAGTTACCACATACCCCGTTCTTGCGCAGAAACAATTGAATCGTATCTTCCACAGTTCCTCGGTTTCTCTGGGCGTTGCTGCGGTCACCCGGGGTGACTTACCACTTTTGAGACCCTATCCGGTAAAAGTAATTGTAGCCCTCGTAAATAATTCCGCACTGTGGCGGTTTGCGGTAGCGCGCCCGCGCCTAGCAGGAGTTACTCACTCTTCCTGAAACTTTCTTCTTTTTAAAGGTCTGTCTTGGATTTTCTGTCGGACATGAAGTGCCTCTCATTTTGAGTACCTGAGAGATAACACAGCAACATTGATACAATGGGCTAACCATGGTGGTGTTCATAATTTATCACATAAATACACTCTAGTCGCGACTTCCTTGCAAGTAACGGATAGTTCTAGAACATCTATGATGTTTCATGCAGTCGAT
Organism: Picea sitchensis; assembly: GCA_010110895.2. Lineage (NCBI taxonomy): Eukaryota > Viridiplantae > Streptophyta > Pinopsida > Pinales > Pinaceae > Picea > Picea sitchensis. Next base: position 4,240 of record SNQJ01S0263992.1, on the reverse strand, counting down.
AAACAAATGCCGACCTCTAGAGACACTATATAAGTGGATGATAGATGGAATCGATTATGAAAGTTCCCTTGGTTGGTGTGGAGAAACATCGGATCTGCTTCCAGGATATAACGAGGGAGAATTAGGATAATAACAATAATAAGGAAGGACGTCGACCTTCTAGCAGGAGTTAAAATGGAGCCTATGAAGTCATCTGCAAGAATAAAGGTGAGAAGGAGAAGTAATTCTATGATTTTTTATGGATTTGTTAAAGCGTCGGTTAATTTTATTGTAATGATCATTTGTGTTCTAAAGTGAAATAATGGCGATGTGTCCTATTGAATAAGTTAGTTATTATTCGGTAAAGTTGTAGAATTTCTCCCTTGATACGATTCTTTGGGAAATGCGGAAGAATAAAAGCGGCATTTATTGTTTGTAGAAGATCGCCTTGATTTTTTTTAAGAAGCGATACAATCCTCTAATACATTTGATGAAGTTTAGTAAATATTGCGTTATCTGTTTTTCTTTATTGTTCTTACATTTTCTTTTTGTTGAGAGGAGTAGAGAACCAGCATGCATTCTAGTTTTGTTAGGTGAGATGTTTTTCAAGTTTTAGTGGTGGACAAAAGCGTGGAATGGAGACAATCGCTTATCTCAAATGGAAACATAATAAACAGAACATCGTTTCATTTTTAGTGGTGGACCGATGATAGCATAAGATACTCCCGAGGAGCATTTCCCTTCTTCCCTATTACACCATTCTCAATTCGTTTTCTTCAGCTCCTCCTTTAATTTGATTATCTCGAACATACATTGAGGAGATAATACATCCGTGTGAAGATGCCCACTCTGGGTCCTGCGTAAACTACCTAATTATGAAAATAATCATAAGCACAAATATATGAGATCACACCTAAGATAGATTGAGTTACGTATTCCAACCTCCCGCCAACAACTTTATCTTTATCGTCGTCAATTTGGGTCTTCATCATCATCCTTTGAATCCTATCACCTCCTAATCAACAAAGTCTATGCCTGGTCCAACCTGGTGCTTTCTCTTCATACCTCGATCACATGCATCATCAATCAAGAGCTGTCAGAGTCATATAGCAGACCACAACCATCCACCAAAATGCATGGAACATGATTTAGCCAACCATCGATCTAGATGGGATGTCCAGCGGGTACATGATTCATTCAACCCTTGATAAACTCCCCTATAAATGTAAAGCTCATGGTTTCTAGGCACCTCCCCATAGTCCACTCGCTGAGCATTCAACTCACCCATGATATGGTTCACTCTAAGTGTTAAACAACTCTATAATATAGGTTTGGCGCCCGTCAATGGGATACGTGATAAAGGGGTATGCATTCCTAATTAGGTATTACAACAATATTCCATTTACATGTTACGCCGTTTACATATATCGTTGGATACTCCATCCGGAATCACGTACAAGTTCAAACACACCAGGACCAATGCAGCCGAATCAATAAAATGACATTGTCGCAGACTTTGCTGCAAAAGTGTATTTCATTAACGTATGATATTGATTTTATTTTTTTCAACACAACTCACACACAATTTACATTGATTGTGCGCAATCGTTTCACTTATGTGGTTTACTTCCTTGCCATCATCCTCAACTTCCTTATGGACTAAACTTTCTCTACTTTATCAGAACCAACGTCTATGTTCTTCTATGTTCTTCTGCCCAACATTTCCAACTCAAACTTATGCGCTGTATCGATCATGGTTTCTCTATGAAAATGTGACTCTCTTCCATGCAACCAAAGCACATTCATGCTTCTCATTCGCCCTTAAATTGTGAGACTCAATACCGTAGAGGCGTACATTTGGGCTGTCTGCCGTACCATGATTGTAAAGATTGAGCAACTAGTCATCCTATGGACACACTTCCATCTAACAAGACACCTAGGTACCTAACCACAATGCTTTGGGAGTTCCACATTGGAAAATATTAAGATCTTCGTCCTTGAATTCATCAAACAATTTACCATTAATACACAATTTAGAATTGTATGTAGCCTTCGACTTTCCTTCACAACTTCGACCTTTATAAAATAGGCCAAGAATGATTTTTACATCACAAAATATTGTCACCAACTAACTATTTGTTAAAGTAGCTTATTCTAAAAAAATCACTACATTCATATTACATTCATATTGAATTAACTAGCTCAATGTAAATGCTTCTAATTCTAAGACTTTAAGACTTTATAAATGTTATATTAACTCGTACTTCTTTGGAATTTCCACACTATCACACAAAATTGTCAAATTAATTAAATCTAACAATGTATTACACATTGAATTGAATACGCTCAACATGTTTCTCTTCTGCGGAAACTCCAAGGAAATTTAAAATACATATTTAATTTTATCATGGCCAAAAAAATTCACGATCACCATTGATGGATTCTCCATCATCGCTACTGGAAGATCTCCTCCTTGTGAAGATTGGATCTAGGCTTCTCGACCTCTCGCACCACTATACCTTTATGTAGGCTTCCTTTTGAGATGTGACTTCACCATCGAGCAAAAATAGTAGTTCAATACACTAACCATGCTTTCAAGTGAGGAACTCGAGCTTCCATGACAACACTCTTTCCAGACTCTGTCATTTGGAGGTATTTCATGGGGCTGTACGCTGATTTATTCCTGCACGAAGTGGTGATGAACCATCAACAATGCTACCATACGTCAAATGGTATACTCCTTAATATTGTTGCCCTTTGTTAAAAGAATCATAATGATCAACAGCTTTTAATTTTCCATGGTGTCCAGATGCAGACAGACCACGGATTCATCATCGTTAATGGCTTCATCGACAACAAGGCGATTCGCAGCCTTCTTCCGCTCCAAAATAGCAGTGCATTCTTTGAAACTACTAATAACCCACAGTCACGTCGTCAGGACATCCCTTTTGCATTCGTTGTTATTGAATGTCACTTAGAACGATTCAAAATCAGCAGACCGAATATTTTAGAAATTTTTCCCTATGGAGATCATGGCGGGATCTATATCTCCCATTACAGTGAGGTTACCGACGAATAACCTGTAGAGACAACAACTTGGAGTGCTTTCACTATCATCAGGCCATCTTATTTCAGTTTTGGAGATAGGCATATTGTCTCTAAATGTTGCATCCACAACATATACAAATGCAGAGACTCAACGAAAATATCGCTCCTGGATCAAGCACGACGCACAACCTTTTCTGCTATCGCTCACTGCACATCAATACCCAGAAACAAGCTAGAACAGAGCTGGCACCAATCACTTCTCATCTCACAGGAACGCTTCTCACCTCAACTTCTCGGCTTCTCTCCTCAACTTCTCGACTTCTCCACGTGCGTTCACCTACAGCACTCACACAGTTAATGGTTGGGCGTGCTACCATACGTCCAAATGATATACTCATAGTACTATTGTTGCCCTTTGATACAAGAATCGCAATGATCACAACTTTAATTTTTCCATGGTGTCCAGATGCAGACAGACCACGGATTCATCATCGTTAATGGCTTCATCGACAACAAGGCGATTCGCAGCCTTCTTCCGCTCCAAAATAGCAGTGCATTCTTTGAAACTACTAATAACCCACAGTCACGTCGTCAGGACATCCCTTTTGCATTCGTTGTTATTGAATGTCACTTAGAACACGATTTCAAATCAGCAGACCCGAATATTTTGAGAATTTTCCTGAGGATCGCGGGATCTATATCTCCCATTACAGTGAGGTTACCGACGAATAACCTGTAGAGACAACAACTTGGAGTGCTTTCACTATCATCAGGGCATCTTTTTTCAGTTTTGGAGATAGGCATATTGTGTCTAAATGTTGCATCCACAACATATACAAATGCAGAGACTCGACGAAAATATCGCTCCTGGCTCAAGCACGACGCACAACCTTTTCTGCTATCGCTCACTGCACATCAATACCCAGAAACAAGCTAGAACAGAGCTGGCACCAATCACTTCTCATCTCACAGGAACGCTTCTCACCTCAACTTCTCGGCTTCTCTCCTCAACTTCTCGACTTCTCCACGTGCGTTCACCTACAGCACTCACGCAGTTAATGGTTGGGCAGACGCCCACGACTCTATCACGTAGAAATTCAAGCAGTGCACACTTTTACACATTCGCAGAGATCTCTTTTACTCTACTTAGCTACATCTCTCCTTACGGACCTGATGATGGACAAACAATTTACTGCATACATAGTAGCAATTC
>SNQJ01S0263990.1:0-12064 GCA_010110895.2 Picea sitchensis | reverse complement strand
TTTGGATATGTCTGTTGGCACCAGATTTGGCGGGGTTCCGCCAGATTTGGCGAACCTACCAAACCTTTTATTTTTTTGGAATTTCTTTCTCGGGCCATCATTGGGCATTTTCCCATTGCCACGTAGCAACCCATGATTGGGCCACGTGGCAGTCAACCATTGGGCCACGTCAACCAACTGTAAAATCACTTGTGACGCCAGCATATGGTCTGCCACATCAACCTGCCATGTCATCGTATGGTCTGCCATGTGGTTGTACAGAGTGCCACATGGACCATTTTACTGGTCCATGAAATGAGTTGAAAGTGCCAAAAATGAGTGAAACGTGGCAGCTTCTGGTGTTTCCACATCACCATGTTGATGTCAGCATGACATGTGTCGCCTCCTGCATGTGCCACACTTGTTGTATGGATGTTGACTTCATCCGTATTGATGTTGACGTCAGCAGTATAGATGTTGACTCATCCCCTGCTGACTAGGATAGGTCGACCAAACTTTGACTACAAATATCTTTCGATCCATAACTTTGTTTGAGGATTCATTTGCACCGTTGGAAATCTTGCGACACGCTCTTTGTGATGATGTCATTTTCAATGAATTTTGAGAACTTTGATTTTTTTCCCTTTCTCTATCTGCTGAGGCCATTTTGAGCTTCTTCAGTCTTCTCTGGATCCTTTTTGGATCATGCCTTCTCGCTGAGATATTTTTGGACCACCAAAAGATTTCATCAATCAACATATAAGTGAGGGAAGAGTTCCCTCACCTTTTCCTTCTCAATCCACTTTGCTTTGCTTGGATGTGTGCCCTTTAAGCCTACTCTAAGATAATCAACATCACCCCTGTGTGAAGTCCTCATCCTTCTGTCCAAGATGATATCTTCCTTTAAATCATCCAATTAATCAGGAAAAAACTCATCCACTAAAGGTATTGAAACTTCCTCATCCTGATCCATGATCATGGGAGGCTCAAAAAGTTTCAAGTTCTCTACATTTACAACTGAGTAAATCTTCATATAAGGTGGAACATCTAGATGAAAAGCATTAGTACCACTTTTCTCCAAAATAGTGAAGGATCCATAATGAATGGGCTTGATTTTCTATCCTTCACCCTTCAATCTCTCCTTGTTGATGTGGAGCCATACCTAGTCTCCAACTTGGAACCGATGATCAACCCTTTGTTTGTCATGTCGAGATTTATATTGTGCTTGACTTTTCTCCAATTGGTCCCTGACTGCTTGGTGTACATGTTGGATCTTATGGATGAACTTGTGGACTATTTCTTCATTTCTTTCTTCATTTGAATCGTCATCTCTCCCATACATCAAGTCCAAAGGAACCTTAGGTAGGTACCCAAAACATGTCTCACAAGGAGAACACTGAGTGGAGGAATGTAAGGCTTGGTTATAAGCATGTTGTACATAGGGTATTTGTTCATCCCATAACTTGGGATGCTTTTTGCAGTAGCCTCGAAGAAACATTACCACTGTATAGTTTACAACCTCTGTCTATCCATTGGTTTGTGGATGGAAAGAAGTGCTTCTCTTCAACTTGGTGTCCATCATTTTCCACAAGCTTGTTCAAGAATCCCCAAGGAATTGAGTATCTCGATCTGAGATAATGGATGTGGGTAACCCAAAGTGAACCCAAACATATTGAAAGAAGATATTAGTATTCTTCTCAGCAGTGATCTGCTTTTTACATGGCACTAAGATACGCATTTTGTTGAACCTATCCACTACAACATACAAATAGTCATGACCCCCTTTCGACATTGGTAAACCCCCTAAAAAATCCATGGAGATACTTTCCCATGGATGGGATGGAACAGGTAGTGGTGAGTATAGACCCAGTTTTCTATTAGTGGGCTTACAAGTAGAACACATCACACACCCCTTTACATATTTAGTTACAATTGCTTTCATTTGAGGCCAGTAAAAAAACCTATGTAAATGAGCCATAGTTTTTCCTACCCCAAAATGCCCAGACATAAGAGAAGTGTGAATTTATCGTATTACATGGACCCGTTCCGTTGTAGGAATACATAGCTTTCCAAGATGGTAGAGTAGTTTTCCCTGCAGACAATAGTTCTCTACCTGTGCACCATGGGTTATCTTCTCATATAGTTCTTTAAAATCTTCATCAATGGCATATTGTTCCACACAGCTATCATGAGATAAAGAAGCATTTTTCAAAACAATAGAAGCAGCAATAGGAGGTCTAGAAAGCATATTAGCTACCTTGTTACTTGTACCCTTTTTGTACTTGATTACCAAATGACATTGTTGTAGGAAACCCATCCATCTGTAATGTTGAGATTATTGCAGTTTGGTTTTTTCTTGGAGATACTATAAAGGTTGGTGATCTGTATGTATGATTATCTCCTTCCCTAACAAGTAGTGCTTCCATTTCTTTACGCTTTGAACTAATGCATATGACTCTTTATCATATGTAGGATAGTTAACAACAACTTGGTTAAAAGTTTCAAAGTGGTAACATATAGGCTTACAATATTGCATCAATATTGCACCCATGGTGTAACTGTTGGCATTTGTCTCGATCTCAAAGAGTTGTTGAAGATTCGGTAGTGTTAATATTGGTGCGGTACTGATATTTTCCTTTAAAGTGTCGAAAGCTTTTTGTTTATTTCCTCCCCACTGAAAATTGTTCTTCACACTGGTTAAGGCATGCAAAGGAGATGCTATAAAGCAGAATTTTGAAACGAACCTCGTTCAATACTGGACTGCACCTAAGAATATTTGTATCTCAGTTACACTTTTGGGCTCAGACCAATTTACAATTACATCAATCTTGGAAGGATCAATTTTTAATTGTCCTCCTCCTACAATATGACCTAAGCACACAAGTGCAGTCTTACCAAATTCACATTTGGACAATTTTACATACAACTTTTCCCTTTGCAAAGTATCCAATACTTGTTTTACATGCCTCACATGTTCATCCCAAGACTTGCTAAAAATAAGAATGTCTTATAAATATACAATCACAAAATCATCTAGAAAAGGCCTTAATACATCATTCATCACACGCATGAAAGTTGTCGGAGCATTACAAATCCCAAACAACATAACTAACCACTCAAACAATCCATGTTTGGTTTTAAAAGCAGTCTTTCATGCATCATGTTCTACAACCTTGATCTGATGGTATCCATTGCGCAAATCCAACTTAGTGAAATAAACAACATTCTTTAATTGATCAAGTAAATCATCTATACAATGAAGAGAGTATCAATTTTTCACCGTGATTTTATTGAAGGCCCGGTAATCGACACACATTCTCCATGTGCCATCTTTCTTTGGCACCATCACGATTGGAGAACCACAAGGAGATGAGTTGGGCCTAATCACCCCTTGATCCAATAAGCCTTGTACCTGCTTCTTGATCTTTTTCATCTCCACAACTGACATCATGTACATGCCCACATTAGGAAGAGGAGAATCATGTTGAAGATGTATTTCATGTTGGATTTCCCTCTTAGGAGGTAATCCATATGCTTACTGGAAAATATCATCATACTTAGAAACAATATCAATTAATTATTTCTTATGAGAAGGATTGCATCCTTGGAAAGCATCGAATGTTTCGACATCTTTCTCCCTTACGACCATGAGTACATATCTCTTATTAACGTTTATGAGTCTCTTCATTTGTCTTGCACTAAGAAGTGTTGTGTTTAGCCTCATGTTGTGAGATCTAACAATATATTCCACTCCCCCCTTAGTAAGGTGGTATGTGTTCTCGTGACAAAAGAAGACTACTTTTCTATCATAAAGATAAGGACACCCAAACATTATGCCACATATATCAAGTGATACAACATCCAAATCCACTTCATCAATCAACTTTGAAGCAATAGAAAATCTGACCCTACATTGTTTGGTGACATTAAGTTTTTCTTTATCACATACCCAATTCACAGAGGATAAGGCTTTGGATGTGGTTTCATTTCAAGACCCATATTTTTGACAAGTGCTTCAGATATCAAGTTTACTTGGGAACCCAGATCAAACAATGTATCTATCTTAGTGTGTTTAGATACAACTCTTATGTGAAATAATCCATTCCTCTTTCATTCATCATCATGAGATTCATTATTGGAATTTAAACTAGCATGAAAGGAATATTTACCTTGTACTCCAACCATTGTGATATTTCCTTCGTCTCCTAAATCAAAACCAAGATCATGTTGCATTGTAGCAATGGTTTTTGTATTCCCCTTTCCACTGAATTGTTTTGGTCTTTTCTATGGATGTAGTTTCCAACAATGTTCATCATCGTGACCACTTTTTTTGCAATGAGTGCAAGATGGCTTTCCTTCTTCTCTCTTTACTATGGAGGTCTTCTTGTCCTTCCTTTTAAACTTCTTAAATGGATTATGTGGGAGATTGGAAGGTTTCTTTGTGGGATCTTCTTGAACATTCTTTTCCATGTTCTCAAGGTGAGTGGATTGCACACAAACTTCATTAATACTAGTGGGGTTAAACAATAACAAAGTATGTCGAATATAACTGTGAAGTGCGCCAATATACTTCATTAAAGTTTCATAATAATCCAAAGGAATGTTTAATGCAAGAGCTTTGTTCCTAAATTATTATGTGAAACTTTGTATAGTTTTACCTTTACTTTGTCTTAAAGTTTGTCATTCCATCATTGATTTATGTAAATAACTCAATGGATAAAATTGCTTCATTATTGTTGATTTAAATTATGACCATGAGGAAAGAAGATTACCACACTTACTTATGTCATGAAGTTTTCTCTCCCACATTATGAGAGTTGTACCTTCCAACCAAAGAGAAGTCAGTTGCACTTTAACTTCATCTTCATCAATATGTTGAACACGAAAATATACTTCAACCTGTTAGATCCAATTATCTAGCTTTTCAGGATTAGCATTTCCATTAAACATAGGTAAAGAAAATTTTACATCAAGATTTAATAATGGTTTCTTAAAAGAGGCTTTATGGCTAGAATGATGAGAATGATGAGAATGCTCAGAGGAAGAAGAACTAGAACTTGACGGTGAAGATGGAGGCTCAGGAGGATCTCCTCTAGCCCCTTGATTTATCGAAGCATCATCATCAGATTTTGCTTCCTTTTTCTTCCCTTTCTTCTTCATCCTCTTCTCGTAGTATCCATACATTCGTTCGACCATTTCTGACATGTGATAAAAGACCATATGGAAGTTTTTCTCTTGTTCATCATGCTTGTGCTCTTCTGCCATTTTCTTCCTTCGGGATGCACGACCAACTTCGGGATTTAAAGTCTTAAGAGTTCCTTCACCTTGTTTATGCTTGGCCCTAGTAATCATTCACACTCAACAATTCAAGTCAAATATGACTGCTCCGATACCAACATGATCTGGGATCTTTTCATCGAAATGACTTATAAAGAATTGTATTAAATGAGCATAAATTAAAGTGCACCATTAAAGAAGGAAAATCTAAATAATGAAGAGACATAAGCATCAAATATGAACACAAAAAACTTGATCACGGAGTTCGTCCCTGGTGGACTACGTCTTCGGGTCCTTCTCTCAAATGGGTAGGCCTTTTTATTAACTCAACAAAAGAATTTGGAAAAATACATAGGTTTACCTCATTTTGGAATCAAGGTGCATAAGATTTGCTCAGATCATAAAACAAACAGCACCATTGAATTTGCGGCGTCGAATTACCCAAAAATGACTATATCCATGCCTCAATCCGACTCTGGCACTCCCAGGCCCAAGAGAAACTTTGTCTCGATTTTTGTGCCCTGCAACCTGCAATTAGTGCCAAAACTACCTCATAAAGCATGTCAGATGTACCCTCACACACCTCCCATCCATCACTAGGAGGATTCAAAATTTAAGTAATATTTTGGGCGTTGTAAACAACATAGGTCGTTGGCCTAGTGGTTGGTAGAGCATTTGTTAAGGCGTAGATAAAGGGGGAGGTCCCGAGGTCGAGCCCGTGGGCCTCCCCTTTTGGGTTGTTGGTTGTAACTTATATATATATATATATATATATATACACATGTTGGTTCCGTCAATATTAGCAGAGGTTTGGATATGTTCGTTGGCGCCAGATTTGGCAGCGTTCCGTCAGATTTGGCGGACCTGCCAAACCTTTTATTTTTTTGTAATTTCTTTCTCAGTCCATCATTGGGCATTTAAGTTGTAAACCAGTGAAGCACGGAAATGCATATAGATTCTTAATCAAAACATAAATTAATCAATGGCTCATTCACATAGTACACAGAGATTTATACCAAAAACCCTCAACCAGGGAAAACCATACAATATATACAATGTTTTTAGGTATTCCGTAGATACCAAAACCCTAATCCCTTAATCCGGGATTAATTTAGAAAACCGCTAAAAATAGCAAAAACCGCCCAAAAAAAAAATTGTAACTAGGGGTGGGCATACCTGCCCCCCCTGGGACCCCCCTTGGAAATTTCTCGGTGCACACGACACAAAGGACACTACTAGAGGGATCGTTAGACACAGTTTTCGAATCTGATGCGCCCACACTCACACATGCAAAGAATATAACACATACCCAACAATTAATACATGTTGGTTCAACCAATATTAGCAGAGGTTTGGATATGTCTGTTGGCGCCAGATTTTGTGGGGTTTCGTCGGATTTGGCGGACCTGACAAACCTTTCATTTTTTTGGAATTTTTTTATCGGGCCATCATTGTGCATTTTCCCATTGCCACGTGGCAGCCCATGACTGGGCCACGTGGAAACCAACCATTGGTCCACGTCAACCAACTGTACAATCACATGCCACGCCATCATACGGTCTGCCACATATGCCTACCATGTTACCGTATGGTCTGCCACATGGTTGTATGAACTGCCACATGGCACATTTTTATTGGTCCATGAAATGACCTGAAAGTGGCAAAAATGAGTGACACATGGCAGCCTTTGGTGTTTCCACATCACCATGCTGACATCAACATGGCATGTGTTACCTCCTACGTGCACCACATCTTTTGTACTAATGTTGAATTCATCCATATTGATGTTGACGTCAACATTACGGATGTTGACTCATCCCCTGCTGATTGGGATAGGTTGACCAAACTTTGACCACAAATATATTTCGATCTATAACTCTATTTGAGGAGTCGTTTATGTCGTTGGAAATATTTTGATGCGCTCTTTGTGATGATGTCATTTTCACTGAGTTTTGAGAACTTTGAATTTTTTCCCTTTCTCTATCTGTTGAGGCCATTCTGAGCTTCTTCAGTCTTCTATGGATCCTTTTTGGATCATGCCTTCCCGCTGAGAGATTTTTGGACCACCAAAATCTTTCATCAATCAATAGATAAGTGAGGGAAGAGTTCCCTCACCTTTTCCTTCTCAATCCACTTTGCCTTAGTTGGATGTGTGCCCTTTCAGCCTACTCTAAGATAATCAACATCACCCCTGCGTGAAGTCCTCATCCTTCTGTCTAGGATGATATCTTCCTTTAACTCATCCAAGTACTCAGGAACAAACTCATAAAATGAAGGTATTGAAACTTCCTCATCCTGATCAATGATCATGGGAGGCTCAAAAAGTTTCAAGTTATCTACGTCATTTACACCTGAGTAAATCTACATATAAGGTGGAAGATCTAGACGAAAAACATTAGTACCACTTTTCTCCAAAATAGTGAAGGTTCCATAATGAATGGGCTTGAGTTTCTTTCCTTCACCCTTCATTCTCTCCTTGCTGATGTGGAGCCATACCTGCTCTCCAACCTGGAATTGATGATAAACCCTTTGTTTGTCATGTCGAGCTTTATACTCTGCTTGAATTTTCTCCAATTGCTCCCTGACTGCTTGGTGTACATGTTGGATCCTCTGGATGAACTTGTGGACTATGTCTTCATTTCTTTCTTCATTTGAATCATCATCTCTCCCATACATCAAGTCCAAAGGAACCTTAGGTAGTTACCCAAAACATGTCTCACAAGGAGACCATTGAGTGGAGGAATGTAAGGCTCGGTTATAAGCATGTTGTACATAGGGTATTTGTTCATCCCATAACTTGGGATGCTTGTTGCAGTAGCCTTGAAGAAAAATTGCCACTGTCTAGTTTACAACCTCTGTTTGTCCATCGGTATGTGGATGGAAAGTAGTGTTTCTCTTCAATTTGGTGTCTGTTAACACATATTATTGTAAGGGGGGTTGTTTTCCCTAAGGAAGTGGCACCTTGGTCAAAATGCAACAAAAGGGGCTTAAAAACCCACAAATGGCATTTAGCCTAGGTCAGGGGTATGATTTGATATTTTGGCGCCCACACAGTCCCAGTCATCTCGTCTTCTCCCTATCATTAGCATCCATGTCTGCCTACCAAGTCCTCCCTAAAAGCATCCAGCAAAGCTCCAAATGGTGAAGTTCAGAGTGTGTCCCATCCTGTTCCCAATACAGATAGTTCATGAAAGTGAGGCAACAATTGAGACATTATCTCACCGCATAAATGGAAATCCAGAAAGGACTGGCAGAACAAAGCTCGTGTCTAATAGGGGAAGGCATGCATAGAGGAGACTGCATGTGCAGTTCGACTGAGAAGACACAGACATATGGCATTGGACGAGAAGCTCGAGCATGCCTCTGTTGGGCAAATTTTGAGTATATGTATGTAGTTTTGAGTTTTATTGGAGGGGTCGATGGTTGAGCTAAGATCATATATTGTAATGTTTTAATGAAGCTCTAGTTCTCTGGTTATGTAACTTGATTTGAGACTTCTTGTTTAATGAAAGTCAGCTTTTATTTCCATCTTATTTGCATCTGATATTGAATGTTCATGATTAAAGGGTTCGCATGGATTGTGGTGAATGAGTTGTAATGGATGTTTGATTGCAGTTCAGTTATAGCATTTTCAGTTTCCTGAAACTTTGAATTCAAGAGGATCTTGTTTATAAAGTTTTTCCTCCTTAGGTTGTTGGAAGACCTGATGTCCAGATCAGACCTTTACATCTTCTTCTCAATTTCTTCCTCCTACTCACCCTTAATACAACTTACTGGCTGAAGTTGATCAAGACCTAATTTGTTTGTGCATATTGCCCTAGTTTTCTGAGTTAAAATGATAGTCTCTTGAGTCTTCCCCATTTTACCTCTTTAAATCAATTAACTATGACATATAACCTGATAGGTATTGGTCTCACCTTTGCCGCAATCCAGAGGTGACTTTTGGTGCTAACAGTGTCCATCATTTTCCACAAGCTTGTCCAGAAATCCCCAAGGAATCGAGTATCTTGATCCGAGATAATGGATGTGGGTAACCCAAAGTGAACCCAAACATATTGAAAGAAGAGATTAGCAGTCTTCTCAGCAGTGATTTGCTTTTTACATGGCACTAAGATACACATTTTGTTGAATCTATCCACTACAACATACAAATATTCATGACCCCCTTTTGACATTGGTAAACCCCCTACAAAATCCATGGAGATACTTTCCCATGGATGGGATGGAACAGGTAGTGGTGAGTATAGCCCTAGTTTTCTATTAGTGGGCTTACAAGTAGAACACATCACACATTGATTTACATATTTATTTACAATTGCTTTCATTTGAGGCCAGTAACAAAACCTATGTAAATGAGCCATAGTTTTTCCTACCCCAAAATGCCCAGACATAAGAGAAGTGTAATTTTATTGTATTGCATGGACTCATTCACTTGTAGGAATACATATATTTCCAAGATGGTAGAGTATTTTTTCCTACAGACAATAGTTCTCTACCTGTGCACCATGGGTTATCTTCTCATATACTTCTTTAAAATCTTCATCAATGGCATATTGTTCCACATAGCTATCATGAGATAAAGAAGCATTTTTCAAAACAATAGAAGCAACAATAGGAGGCCTAGAAAGCATATCAGCTACCTTGTTACATGTACCCTTTTTGTACTTGATTACCAAATGAAATTGTTGTAGGAAACCCATCCATCTGTAATGTTGAGATTGTTTCAGTTTGGTTTTTGCTTGGAGATATTGTAAGGGTTGGTGATTTATATGTATAATTGTCTAAATTCCTAACAAGTAGTGCTTCCATTTCTTTACGCTTTGAACTAATGCATACGAATCTTTATCATATGTAGGATAGTTAACAACAAATTGGTTAAAATTTTCAGAGTGGTAACAGATAAGCTTACAATATTGCATCAATACTGCACCCATGGTGTAACCGCTAGCATCTGTCTCGATCTCAAAGGGTTGTTGAAGATTTGGTAGTGCTAATATTGGTGCAGTACTGATATTTTCCTTTAAAGTGTTGAAAGATTTTTGTTTCTTTCCTCCCCACTGAAAAGTGTTCTTCACACTGGTTAAGGCATGCAAAGGAGTTGTTATAAAGGAGAATTTTGAAATGAACCTCCTCCACTACTGGACTGCACCTAAGAAGCTATGTATCTCGGTTACACTTTTGGGCTCAGGCCAATTTACAATTACATCAATCTTGGAAGGATCAATTTTTAATTGTCCTCCTCCTACAATATGACCTAAGTACACAAGTGCAGTCTTACCAAATTCACATTTGGACAATTTTGCATACAACTTTTCCCTTTGCAAAGCATCCAATACTTGCTTTACATGCCTCACATATTCATCCCAAGACCTACTAAAAATAAAAATGTCTTCTAAATATATAATCATAAAATCATCTAGAAAATTCTTGAATACATCATTCATCACATGCATGAAAGCTATCGGAGCATTACAAAGCCCAAATGGCATAACTAACCACTCAAAAAATCCATGTTTGGTTTTAAAGGCAGTCTTCCATGCATCCTGTT
Organism: Picea sitchensis; assembly: GCA_010110895.2. Lineage (NCBI taxonomy): Eukaryota > Viridiplantae > Streptophyta > Pinopsida > Pinales > Pinaceae > Picea > Picea sitchensis. Next base: position 1,260 of record SNQJ01S0263990.1, on the reverse strand, counting down.
TTGCAACCCTGATATGATGGTGTCCACTGCGCAAATCCAACTTAGTGAAATAAACAACATTCTTTAATTGATCAAGTAAATCATCTATATGATGAAGAGAGTATCAATTTTTCACCGTGATTTTATTTAAGGCCCGGTAATCGACACACATTCACCATGTGCCATCTTTCTTTGGCACCATCAAGATCGGAGAACCACAAGGAGATGAGTTGGGCCTGATCATCCCTTGATCCAATAAGCCTTGTACCTACTTCTTTATCTTTGTCATCTCCACAACTGACATCATGTACATGCCCACATTAGGAAGAGGAGAATCATGTTGAAGATGTATTTCATGTTGGATTTCCCTCTTAGGAGGTAATCCATCTGCTTACTGGAAAATATCATCATACTTAGAAACAATATCAATTAATTATTTCTTATGAGAAGGATCACATCCTTGGAAAGCGTTGGATGTTCTGACATCTTTCTCCCTTACGACCATGTGTACATATCCCTTATTAGTGTTTATGAATCTATTCATTTGTCCTGCACTAACAAGTGTTGTGTTTACCCTCATTTTGTGAGCTCTAACAATATATTCCACTCCCCCCTTAGTAAGGTGGTATTTGTTCTCATGACGAAAGAATGCTGCTTTTCTATCATAAAGACAAGGACTCCCCAACACTATGCCACATATATCAAGTGATACAACATCCAAATCCACTTCATCAATCAACTTTAAAGCAATAGCAAATCTGACCCTACATTGTTTGGTGACATTAAGTTTTTCTTTATCACATACCCAACCAAGAGGATAAGGCCTTGGATGTGGTTTCGTTTCAAGACCCATCGTTTTGACAAGTGCTTCAGATATCAAGTTTACTTGGGAACTCGGATCAAACAATGTATCTATCTTAGTGTGTTTAGATACAACTCTTATGTGAAATAATTCATTCCTCTTTCGTTCACCATCATGAAATTCATTATTGGAATTTAAACTAGCATGAAAGGAATCTTTACCTTGTACTCCAACCATTGTGATGTTTCCTTCATCTCCTGAATCAGAACCAAGATATTGTTGCAATGTAGCAACAGTTTTTTTCTTCCCCTTTCCACCGAATTGTTTTGGTCTCTTCTCTAGATGTAGTTTCCAACAATGTTCATCATCGTGACCACTTTTCTTGCAATGAGTGCAAGATGGCTTTCCTTCTTCTCTCTTTACTATGGAGGTCTTATTGTCCTTCCTTTTAAACTTCTTAAATGGATTATGTGGGAGAT
>SNQJ01S0263987.1:0-12065 GCA_010110895.2 Picea sitchensis | reverse complement strand
TATGTGGGTTATGCCTTTATCCACGCATATTTTCTTTCTATCTTGGGAAATCTTTAAATTCTACCTTATATTTACCATATTCTCCTCCATTTCCCGGAGTAGATATGGCCCAACTACTGCGTGGTCTGTTGGGTTGTCCCAATTGACTGGCGTGTTTCACTTTCTACCATAAAGTGCCTCAAATGGGATCATCTTTAAAGATGCCTGATACCTATTTTTGTAAAAAACCTCTACCAAATGAAGGTAGTCTTCCCATTTTGATGGATTATTCATCACATACATCCTCAACATGTCTTCAATCACTCAATTTACCCTCTTGATTTGACCATCCAACTCAGGGTGATATGTTGTGATAAAATTCAGATTTGTTCCAAATCCTTTGAATAACCCTTTCAAAAAGTTTGAGGTGAACTTGGAATCTTTTCTAGACACAATTGTCTTAGGTATACCATGCAACTTAGCAATTTCTCGCATGAAAATACTAGCAATGTCGGCTACCTTGTGCACTGACTTCATTGGAATAAAATGGGCAGCTTTAGTAATATTTTCCACCACTACCATAATGGAATCATGCTACATAGTAGTCCTAGGAAACTTAGTTATGAAGTCCATGATCACCACTTCCCACTTCCACTCAGGAATGGGAAAGGGTTGTATAAAACTAGTTGGATGTCTGCGCTCACCCTTGACCTTCTGACATTCAATACATCTTGCAATAAAATCAACAACTTCTTTTTTCATACTTGGCCAAAAGTATTGCTTCTTGACTGCGACAATTGTTTTTTGGTAACCTAGATGACCAACATAAGGAACCTTATGCATCTATGAAAATATCAAGCTCTTCAACTCTTGATCATTTGGCACATAGATTATGTGCTTATACATGAGGATTGAAACTTAGCAATTTATCGCATGAAAATAGAGGCCTAGCAATGCTCTACTACCTTGTGCAATCACTTCATCGGAATAAAATGGGCAGCCTTTAGCAATATTTTCCACCACTACCATAATGGAATCATGCTACATAGTCCCAGGGAAACTTAGTTATGAAGTCCATGATCACCACTTCCCACTTCCACCTCGAATGGGAAAGGGTTGTATAAAACTAGTTGAGGTTCCAGCCACCCTTGACATTTTGACATTCAATACATCTTGCAATAAAATCAACAACTTTTTTCATACTTGGCCAAAAGTATTGCTTTTTTACTATGACAATTGTCTTTTGGTAACCTAGATGACCAACATAAGGAACCTTATGCATCTATGAAAATATCAAGCTCTTCAACTCTTGATCATTTGGCACATAGATTATGTGCTTATACATGAGGATCCCATCCTCTTAGATCATAATCTTCAACTTTGTTACATGTGTTAAGCCCCATTATTGGCCTTCACACTCTTTAATTGGGGTATAGTAGATTAGTAATGTTATTTTATTTTTATTTATGTCGGCTTACCCCTTTAATTGGGGCATATTAGATTAGTAATGTTATTTTATTTGTCATTTTAGGCCATTAGTTGTAATTATACCTCCTAGTCTCCCCTATATATACCAAGGAGACATTTTCATTTTGAATCATCTTGTACTTGAAATTTAAGTGTAAAGGGAGGTTTCTAAGAGCTTTATTATCCCAAATTACCCTTTCAAGGCTGAGCACTTTCCTAAGGTTTTTCTATGCTATATTGATGTTTGGTTCTAACATATGGTGTATCGTGAGCTCAAGGTCTTGGGGTTTCGCCGCTACATCCTGAGGACACCGTGGAATTTTCACTCATAAATTTTTTCTACAACGCTTCGTATGAAATGGTTTGTGGATAATTATAAGACATCAAGGTAATGCTATTCAAAAATTCAAATTGAGGTCTTTAAAATTTGAGATACGTACCGCATAAGATAATGGGTTCTAGAATCCAACTCAAATGAGTCATTGTGGACTTTTCACTATAAATTTTTATGTAACGTTTCGCACTCGAGCTCAAGGCCATTTACGTGAAATTAGTAATTTATCCGGTGATAAAATTTTAGCTTCTGGTCATCGTAAATTTGTAGATACACCTCGTAAGATATATCGGACTAGTCTTATTGACTAGTCTCAAGAAGGTGTTCCGTAAAACAATCGTAAATTTTCAGAGTATCCAAATTGTGTGGGACTAGTTGCATTGGATCGTGGACACTGTAGTATTTGGGTACAATTTTCAAAAAATTTATCAATTATTTTGTGCGGGCACACTATACAAGTGAGATCTCCTCGGAAAGACCAAAAATCGCAAGTTGTGGGGAAGTTACCATAAATTCCACTTGGCACATCCACCTTTGATCGTGACTGCAGCATTGCAGGAAGAAACACCAGAATGGTACAAGAGAAATTTCTATACCTGTATGGGCCAAAAAATTGGGAGATAAATGGTTAAAACATTGTCTAGCGTAATCCACCTCAAAATCAAGGTTCAAAAGTGATACTTTGCCAACATGCCACCCAAAAGGGAACTTTATTCAAATAAGCTCCAAAAAACTGTTTTACTTGGACTCCTTTTGATGAAGGTGAAGAAATGCGTAGGGATTACAAATGAACTACAAAGCAAGATGGATTCAATGGAAGCTGTTGGATACTAAGATGGATTCAATGGAAGCTAAGTTGATGGATCCAATGGACGCTAAGTTGGATACTAATATGGATTCAATGGAAGCTAAGTTGACACTAAGATAGCTAGATGGTTCAAAAAGGGGATATCATGGAAGCATTGAAAAATTTCATAACAGAGAAGACACCGAAGTGAAAATGCATCCCATGAAATTCATGATGGACACAAGGAAGAATCAAGAATGGAGAACCCAACTTTTGGTTTGAAGACCAACCACGCTCCTAAGATTGACATGAGGAAGTTTGACAAGGACCCAACCACATGGATACTTCCGATGATGGAGCAATTTTGATCTCCATAATGTGCCAATATAATAAAGGTACAAATTGTTTTCTTTATATTTGAACCTAATCAATTTGTTTTATATCGATGGTTTTGTTCTCTAAATCACTGGCTTACTCTTGACACTTTTCATGGAAGAAACATAGCACACTATGAGGATATAAGGAGCACACTTCTTTAGCCAATTGATAAATCTCAAGCAAAAGGGTTCAAAGCATCGAGCACATTGAGAACTTCCAAAGATTGAATAATATATAAAGGTAACCGACATTCCGCATGAGCACTTGATTGATGTGGTATTCATAGGAACTTTAAAGGATACATTCAACATGAGGTTCGCTTCTGGGAACCCAAATCATTGGAGAATGCATTTTAAGGTGGCAAGAAATGTTGAAAGTAAAAAATATGGCTATGACTACTGTAGGAAGGACCTGTATCCTAACATATATAGAGAGAACAATGCTCCTTCTCCTAGTAAAACACCTCAACCTACAAGGTTGACACTCTCAACAATTGAGGAAAGACGTACGACATTCTTTAATTGTGACAAGAAGTATAGTAAGGGACATATGTGGTGAGAAGAAATTATTCTGTACATAGATTGTGAAGAGGAAGAAGAACAAGAACAATGGAACCATCTCAAGATGAAAATGTAGAAGCAATTTGTCCGAAGAGTTGACTCCCACGACATCGCGTAATGTATCATCGGAATTAGCACCTCAAACCCTCAAGATCAAAGGATACATCAAAAAGAAAAAGGTAATAGTCCTAATTGATTCTAGCAAGACTCATAATTTCCCATTCACCAGAATTAGCCAAAGATCTCAATTGTTTTGTATATCTCAGCCACGCAGTTTCAAGTAATGATTGCATGAGGAACCATCAATTGCTCGTGAAAATGAAATAAGATCAATCTTACTCATGGGGAATATGTACGAATAGTCCAATGATTGCCATACCCATGGGTGGTGCGGATGATGTACTAGGAATCCAATAGTTAAAACCATTAGGAACAATGGATTTTAATTTCCTTCCAATGAACTTTTCTATGAAATTTTATTGAAGAAAGAAATTGAGTTGAGAGGTTCACGGAAGCACGGGTATATGATGTTTCCAACGACATGACAAAATTATTGAAAAAAGGGGCATCACATTATTGCAATAACTATTCTCACTAGATCAAACATCTAAGACATCTATTCCTCAAGATCTCCAAAGGATCATTGATAAGCATTCCAAAGTATCGAAGATATTCCAAAGGTCTCCCACCCACCGAAATCATGATCATTAAATTCACCCACCCTGGAGTGTTCCTCCTAACATTAGGCCATACGTATACCCTTATGCCTTAAGAGTGAAATTGAGCATGGTTGAAGAAATGTTAGAGGTCGGGCATTATTAGACCTAGCCAAAGTTATTACTCAAGACTAGTGGTAATGGTATTCAAGAAAGATAGCTCATGGTGTATGTGTCCGTGATTATAGAGCTCAACAAGATCACTATTAAAGATAATTTTCCATTCCCTCAAGATTGATGAATTGTTATATGAACTACATGGAGCACCTATTTCACAAAATTGATCTTCAAGTAGGTATCACTCTGATCAGAATGAAGGGAAGAAGATATCTCAAAAACAACATTTCTAACCCAAGGAAGGCCATTATGAATTTTTGGTCATGCCTTTGCCTTACAAATGCACCTTCCACATTCCAAGGGTTGATGAATTCCATTTTCAAGCCCTTCCTTCAAAATTTGTGTTAGTATTTTTGATGATATACTAATCTATAGCAAATCTTGGGAGGATCATGTGAAACATGTGGTCAAGGTGCTATTAACTACTAAAGGAGCAACAATTATATGCCAAACCATCCAAATGTTTCTTTTGGAGTAAAAAGAGGTGAGTATTTGGGTCATATTGTATCTCAAGTGAAGGTGTCAAGGTAGACCCTAACAAGATTAAGGCCAGATGGACTGGACTCATTCTCAAAATATTAAAAAATCTTAGAGATTTCTTTTGTCGATGTGTTACTACTGCAAGTTTGTTCGAACTATGGAAGAATAGCAGCACTTTTAATCTAAACTAACTAAGAAGGATGCATTTTCATGGACTCCGAGGCAATTCAAATCTTTGAACAACTTAAAGAGGTGATGTACAACTCCCGCTCCTGACCACCCACTTCAAAAACCTTTTATTGTGGAATGTGATGCTCCTGAAATGGAATTGGTGTCAGTCTCTAATGCAAGAAGGAAGGCCCCTGGCTTTTGGAAAGTCGACCACTCAAGGGAAGGTGGACTTTACACAAACCCATTTATGAGAAGGAAATGATGGCAATACTACATGCATTGAAAATGGCGCCCCTACCTAATAGGTAGGCACTTCAAGGTCGAATAAACATCATGATAGTCTTGTAAATACTTTGGAACAAAGATTATCTTTATAAGAACAACAAAATGGGTAACCAAGATATTGGGCTATGATTTTGAAATCGCCTATAAAAGGGGAAGGTGTAATTTTTGTGGCGTATACTCTCAAGAAAGGGGATGAAGATGTTGAGGCCTTTCGAAGCTATCTCGACCATCCAACCTAATTGGATAATATAAGCAAGGGATGAATGGAAAATGACGAAAAAAGTGTGGACTCTCATTCAAGGTTGGTGCTAGATTCCAAAGGCATCGAGCATTTACATGGAAAAATGATCTACCATGGTACAAAGATCGCTTATATTTATGTAAGAACTCCCAACTCAAACAAAAGGTACTATTGGAATTGCAATGCTCTCTCCAGGGAGGGCACCTGTGGATTTTGAAACCTACCATAGAGTCAAGAAGGATTTTTTTGGGATGGCCTAAATCCACGTTCAAAGGTTTGTAGAATGCGTGGTTTGGCTGCCACAAAATAGTGGAAACAATTAAGACCCCGTGTCTTTACATAACCATTATCCATCCCAAGTTAGCTACTGAGGAGGTTTCATGGATTTCATCATAGGCTTACCAAATCCAAGGAAAGAGTGTCATCATGGTGATTATTGATAGATTGACCAAGTATGCACACTTTTGTGCACTCTCATCCCTTCAAAGTTAGTACGGTTTCCACCGCATTCATGGAGACAGCCTTCAAAAGCCATGGCAGCCCAAAGATTATTGTGGGTGACAGAGATCCCATATTCAATCGGACATTTTTGGACATAATTATTTTCTTGTTTAAGTACTCCACTGTCATGGCTCATCCTATCATACTCAATCCGATGGACAAACTGAGATAGTGAACAAATGGTTCCGAGGCTACCTCATTGTTTTGTCTCCTATAAACAAACACAATGGTTCAAATGGTTACCTTGGCATAATGGTGATAACACTTTCACACCGCAACAAAAAATGACACCATTTATGGCACTTTTTATGGATACCGGCTCTCCATCACTTCTTCTCTAAAAGAAAATCGGGAGGTTCAAGCAGTTGAAGATCACATCGAGAATCAACAACAAATTCTCCAAATCTTAAAGGACAACCGACCATGGCACAAAATCGCATGAAAACAACAAGCGATCAACATCGTGAGGGAAAGAAGTTTTGAAGTAGGGGATTGCATTTTAAGACTACAACCATACAAACAGATGTCCCTCAAGCAAGCCAAGAAGGATAATAAATTATCACCAAAGTACTATGGCCCTTATAAGGTGTTGCAAAAAGATTGGTACTATGGCATACAAATTGAGTCACCAAGATCTTCAATGCAGTACACCTGGGCTTTCCATGTTTGAAGCTTAAAGAAGGTTATAGGGTGACAAGATCCTAGTTCAAACTATACTATTTAACTTGACGCGGAAGGAAAATCATATTGGAGCCCCAAGCCATCAACGACACAAGAATTCACCAACTCAGGAATAGATCCATTTCGTAGGCATCTCATTAAATGGAGGAAACTACCTATTGAAGATTCCACTCGGGAAGATGAGTCTTTATACGTATATTCAGAGTTACTCAAGCTGCCATGACAACACTTGTATCAATGGGAGGGGCATTTTAAGCTCTAATATTGGTTCATTACCACTCAATTGGGGCATAGTAGATTAGTAATGTTATTTTATTTATGTCGGTTTACCCCTTAATTGTCAAGTATATTAGATTAGTAATGTTATTTTATTTATGTCAGCTTTAGGCCATTAGTTGTAATTATACCCTGGTCTCCCATATATACCAAGGAGACATTTCTATTTTGAATCATCTTGTACTTGAACATTTAAGTGGGGTAAAGGGAGGTTGCCCCTTGAAGAGGCTTATTATCCTGGAATTATCTCTTTTCAAGGCGCTGAGTACTTTTCCGAGGTTTTCTATGCTATATTGATAAGCCATTCTAACACGATAAAAATCTTGTTGTAAAGTCACACTATAATCCATATAGCTATATATGATTTGGAAACTTCCAAAATTCTATTGCACAAATATTTATGGTACATACTAAGGGTTGTAGCATGCATCCCATGCATCCTCCTACTAAGTGCATCAACCACCTTGTTCTTTTTTCCTCTGATATGCCTTATGTCAAAATCATACTCATTGAGGAACTCTAACCACCTTGTGTGTCTGACATTTAAACTTGGTTGTCCAAACAAACACTTCAGACCACAATGGTCTCTTCTCAACTCAAATATTTTACCCATGAGATAATTCTACCACATCTTCAAAGCATGCATTATAGCTTCGAATTCTAAATCATGAGTAGCATAGAGCCTTTCATTTTCTTTCAACTTCCATGATTCGAAGCATACCACATTTCCATTCTGACTCAGGACTCCACCTAGTCCTTCCTTGCATGCATCCGTGTGCACTGGGAATTCTGCATCTGGATCAACAATCCTCAAAATCGACGCACTTGTCAGCAAACTCTTCAAGTGCTGGAAACACCTTTCACAATCGCGCACCTTTCTCAAATCGTGTATCTTTCTTCTGTAGGGATGTAATTGGATGCACAATTTGTGAGAATCCTTAAATAAACCTTTTGTAGTAACCCACAACTCCCATAAATGACCTTACTTCTACGACATTTCTTGGTGTCGACCATTCCTCAATAGATTTTATCTTCGTTGGGTCCACAACTATTCCTTCTTTTGAAATAATATGACCCAAATAGTGAATATGTCACTGATAAAATGAAGACTTTCTCAACTTTGCATAAAGTTGATGCTTCCTCAATACCTGCAATACCATCTTCAAGTGTTTCTTATGTTCTTCTTCATACTTTGAGTAAATAATAATGTCATCCAAAAATACGACGATGAACTTATCCAAGTACTCTTTGAAAACTCCATTCATTAAACACATGAAGACATCTGGTGCATTTAACAACCCAAATGGCACCAATGTGAATTCATAATGACCATTCCTTGTTCAGAAGGAAATATTGTTGACGTCTTCTTCTTTTATTCTCACTTAGTGATATCCAAATCTGAGATCTATCTTGGAAAATATCCTTGCTCCCCTTAGTTGATAAAACAGATCATCTATCCTTGGTAGAGGATACGTTTTCTTCATTATTACCTTACTCAACTGCCTGAAGTCGATACATAGTCTTAGCATACCATCCTTCTTCTTCACGAACAAAACTGGCACACCCCAAGGCAACACACTTGGACGTATATACCCCTTATTTAAAAGTTCCTCAAATTGCATTTTCAACTCCTTCAATTCTGGCATACTCATCCTATAAGGAGTCTTCAATACATTTGTTTCTCTTGGCATCATATTTATGGAGAAATCAATATTTGTTTTCAGAGGCAATCCCGATATCTATTTAACGAATCCTCAAACTCTTTTAGCACTGTGTGTTCTTCCACACTTGGAACTTTATCCTTAGGTTTCTCTTCCATTTGTGTTACAAATACTTGACATCCTTTCCTATAGCTTTTCTTTAGTTGCAACACTGAAACTTCTCTGATAGTTACAACTCTTGGAATTCCTTGAACTAATCTTAAGTTTCCTTGCTCATCCAAGCAATTAAATGCCTTAATGTAACAATCCAAGAAAACATGGTGCTCGTCCAACTAATCCATACCAATGAGGCAATCATACGAGCCCAAAGTTATAATATTCAAATCATCCTTTGTGCATAGTTCATTCATCTCCATTGGACATGCCTTAACCATATCATTAATTTTCCTTTTTTCTCCAGTAGCTAATGCACCAACCAAGGTTTTCCAAGCTTGATTTTCAGCAAATGGAATCTTTCCACCATATTAGGATCTAAATAACTATGACTAGCTCAAGAGTCAATTAAAATAGCAATGGTTTATTCGTTAATCTTACCTTCCATCTCGATAATGTGTGACTGAAACTCAACCTACTTTTTATCACATGTGGTGTAAATCCTTGGCACATTTCTACCCATGTCCTCCACTTCCGCAACTTGTTGTAAACTATGCAAATTCCTCGCTTTATCACCACTTTGAGGTAAATATCTGCGCATATGATTTCTTCCACAACCCCAACACTGCATAGGTTGTTGCCATGAATTTTTTCCCATTGTTTCTAGAATTTTAGGCTCCTGGAGAATCATTTGTCCTTGCGCAGTATTTCTGAAAAATGATGTCTTAGCTCCCTTATTCATCTTCTCTTCCCAAGCCTTTTGGAAAGTCGCTATTTCCCTTTGTTGGTCAAAAAGACACTTAGTATTCCTTATGGCTTCTTCCAAGGTATTAAGGTCATCATATTGTATCTTGTCATTGATAAATGAGGGAAACCCACTCAAATACCTCTGAATTTTCACTTGTTCATCCTTTATAAAAGGCACATATTTTAGTATCTCTAAAAATCTCCTTTTGTACTCATCTATCTTCATTCTCTCCAGCTTGAGTTTGAAGATCTCCTTCATTTTCCCATCATAGTACTACTTGGTTAAGTATTTCTTTTGGAAATACCTCTTGAAATCCCTCCAAGTCACTTTATTTTAATCAATGTGTTTCACTTGCACATACTAATACCACCACATTGATGCCTTTCCTTTTAACTGATAAATAACAATTCTCCCTTCTTCCTGCATAAAATAGTTATGCAGTTGGAAGTGCTTCCTCATACCCAACAACCAAGTCTCTGCATAGTCATCCTTTTTGTGCTCACCATCAAAGGTAGGAGGCTTGATCTTATTAATTTCCCCATGTATCTCATCCACCCCAGTATTTCTCTTATGCCTTCTGACAGGAGATGGACTCAAACAACTATGCATTTTCCTGAAATATTTTTTACTATCACTTGTTTCTTCTCTTATTTTCTCATCATGAGACTTGCAACTTCTTGACCTACTCAAATTTGTCTCCTTACCCATATTCTTTTCTATTCTATCCATGCTTTGCATCAATTTGACACTGAATTCATATTGTTGCACCTTGGCTCTCATAAGCCTTTTGTTATCATCCTTATAGATATGGAAATATTTATGCAATACTTTTACAGTTTCTACTAAGTTCATGCGCTACCCCTTGGATTTTGTACCATCGACACCCAAACCGACATACAGATCTCCAAATTCATCATTAGGACTATAATTCCTTCATGCATCTTCCATGGTTTTAACCTTCTGCACTGTCTTTGTCCTCCTCTAATCGCTAATAATTATGCAAAATGTGCAGACAATTAAGAATTGTTAGATGATTTCATGCAAGAACTACATGAAACATTTGCTTCATTTGGTCATAATCCTTCCCTTGGATTTCTTATATTATTTTAACATTCCAAACTCTAGTGTGCACATGTGTGCATCAATGTCTCTGTGCGCATCACAACTCTATATTGCGCACCAATGGTTTTCCGCGAAAAATAACTCTGTGTTGTGCAACACTGACTCTTATCACATATATCTATTCATGCTAATCTCTGGCCCATATCCATCCATTTTTTAACCTAAATGCTATGACACCACAATGTAATGTCCCTAGCCACCCAGGTTAGGCCATGTCACACAACCTCAACTTATGTAACTCTAATTCAACCAAACTGTAACATCCCTAACATACTACCAAGTAATGTTACTCTAAAATTCCACTGCATGTAGATTCTACTCTAACATAAGTGCATGTAGTATCACTTGAGGTAGGGCACTCAGACCACACTTGAGTCGCACCGCACAACTTATTATAGCATAAGCAACGGTCTCTTTTCAATTCAGCCTTAGGTAGTGAAAGTAATTCAACAACTGCATGCACCAGCATAATAATCACACAACATAACTACACACACATACATCTAGTCATCATGTGCCACGTCTTATTTCATTGTGCACAGGGTCTATTTCCTTAAACACGCACATGAATTCCAACCTCTTGATGCACATAGGCTACAATATTGCGCACCCGACCACTTGATCCTCTTTTGAAGATTCTTAACCAATTCACAAGATTAACTTAGAATACAAGGCTATTATCAACTGACATACTTATGCACAACTACATATACAAGCTATAAGAACCATAATTACATGTACAAGAAACATTAAACATTAAACATAATAACAACAAATACTTATATGCAACCAACATATAAGAATTAACCCATGTCAAACACAGAAAAATAAGCACAAAGTATACAAGACAAGTACATAAAGAACACTTATCTTTTATGAAAGTCTCCAACTGCAGCCTTGACTCAGACATTCCTCCCAACCATAGACGTTGTTGATCATAAGCTTTCAACAACAGGTCACCCTCGAGTTGGGGCTCAACACCACCAGACAAAAATGTTTCTAGAGACACACTAAGGCCTGACTCTTAGTAGAATTGTTCAGTCCTGGGTACCCGTTGTTGCAACTAGCCCACAGTCCCTCTTTCCCCATGCACCTATCATGCCCAAGGAAGTGTGCCCCTTCTTTGCTCAACAGTCCTTTGTCTGCCCCACTTCCCTTCCTAGGGTTACCGAAAACATTATGTATAAGAAGTCTCTGAGCCCTGTGACTAATGCTCAGTGCACCAGGAAACAATTCTCAGCAATACTCTCACCTGGAGAGTATGCTCCCGAGTTTGAAAACCACTTATCAACAACCAATCTCTCATCCAGAGAGATTTCTCATGCTATATCAACCCGTCTCCTCAACAATCACTCTGATTATAACACCACAACTCATTACAAGCTTCTTTGTGTAGATAAGGTAATAA
>SNQJ01S0263985.1:0-12065 GCA_010110895.2 Picea sitchensis | reverse complement strand
AAAACACTTTTGACATCTGAATGTTGTGGAGTCACCACTGAATCTGTCCTTCATGGAGTCGCCACTGAATTCATCTTTCGTGGAGTCACCAGATAGATGATTACAACCAAAATGATGTCCAGGCTTTGTCTATCATCAAAACTAGATCTATGTCGTCTCCCAGGGAAGTTGAGCTTCAATCTCTTCTCCCCGGCAATGATGCCAATTTGTTATCACTCTAGGAAACTCTCCTAGGCTGTAAGTCAGAGATGCCTGGTAACTTAATCTTTTGGAAACTATTTTCTCAATAATAGGTGTGGGTTTGGATCAAGATGAATATCTTAATCTCTGGATTGTATCTTCAAGACATTCTAACTATATGCATGCAATACAAGGCCTTCAAGAGCTATTTATCAGATAGATTTGTATAACAAATGGATAAGAAAACCAATCAGTTAACCAAAACATACATAAACCATATATATCATGGGTCAAAAAACTAGCCAAATATGCTTATGATTCTTTCTTAACAGTCAAAAGTAAGATGATAGTTACCATAGGACCATTAAACAGAGACAAAAGAACGAATTCAACTCATATGCATAGACACAGATGAAGGAGGGCCTGACAATAACAAATGAAAGAAGCTTGCAGGCTTGATATATTAAAGAAAATGTCTTTCATACAAAAATAGTAGAATATAGAACTCAAAATCGAACCTTTAGTTCATCTTTTGTCTTCAGCTTTATAGCTTTTACAACACAGTATCTAGATCCTAAATTAATGGATCGGATTTTACTAAATACAGAAAGTCAAAACTATATTTACAAAAAATAAGGAAAGATCCTCAAGATGAGATCAATCCCACATATGATAGTAGTAGAGTCATGATGCAGTGCAGACTAGCTGCCCAAGGCTGTTTGATGACTCTTCCAAAAGATAGAATTCGAATTTGCTGAGTTGTGCCAAAACCCTAATTTGTTGCCACCAAAATAGGTACCAAAACTGATTTGAACACCTCATTTTATCTTTATGCATCAAAAATGGACATTTAATCTGACTCTATAATTCAACATCTATCCATTAAAAGTGGTTTCAAATGATTCGGATCAGTAAAACTTCGATCTGGGCATTTTTTCAACAAATCTGGCAGTGATAGTCTTTCGGTGGTTAACACTGGAAAAAACCGGGTGCTTTAACCACCGAAAGATCTACTTTCAGTGGTTAAGAAAGGGAAAATTTAGGCTTGTTAACCACCGAAAGATGTAACTTTCGAAAAATGGATCTGTGGCGAATTAATTTGCATGAGAATCACAATGACTCGGATTATGTGAGATAGAGATGAGAAATAACAACAAACTAAGATTTGATTCCTAAATCAAAGGGATTTCGAATGGAAAATCATCATGGTGATATCTCTTGGAACTTGGTTTTATGAAAGTCATGTGAAACAAAAGAGTTAATCATAATCAAATTGATAATGAATTTATGTATATGAAAGGTGTTGATTTGTTTGACATTATGCATTAGGTTTTGACATGTGGACTCAATTTGTCGACTTGGTTGTATGTGATCAACTAGAGGACATGTTGATAAGGATATCCATCCAACTAATTCAATGAGTTAAACGTGGCAGTGGAGATCAAATTTATATCCAGCAGAAAAGCTATTATGCAAAATCTTTGACATGTGCGATCTCAAGATTTGATGCTCTGAAATCAGCTGAGTAAAAGATTGATGACTTTAATTCTGGCAGCTTGGCGATGGGAAACTTCAACCTTACAGCTCAATAAAAATTCCCTTTGTTTGGGGCTCTTCCTCATGATCTGATTCCTTCCATTAAAATCTATCAAACACTTACAAATCCAGTTGTGCGTGCATTTATCGAACCTCTTCATTTACAAAATTTGCCAACCTGAGTATTTTGAAATTTCACATTTCTGAAAATGCTACCTGATCTTGCGGGGGAATTTTGACTGCCTTCCCAAGATCCAAATTCAGATCTGAAAGCACCATTGAAAATCTTAGGATGTGTAGTTGTCAATTGACTATTTGAGCGTGTGAAACAGACTTTCCACGGCTAAGAACACTTTCGGTGGTTAAACTAGACCCAAATTTAGCCTGTTAACTACCGAAAGCTTTGCTTTCAGTGGTTAATGAGTGCTTTTCAGGCCCGCCTAAACCACTAAAACCTGAGATTCTCGCTTTTGCTTGAGAAGACCAAATCCAATGCTTGTTCCAAGTTTATTTTCAAAAAGTAGACCATCTAACCCACCTAAAAAAATTTAGAAACAAATTTTTGGACCTCTTCCTATCACCTAAAATTTGACAAAATGACAGTGTTATTTTATGAGATAACACATAGTACATCGAAATTTACACGGAAACCCAAATGGGAGAAAACCACATAATGCTTTCTTATATGTATCAAGAATACATTCATAGGAAGCACCAACTTCCAAATTCTCCAGCACCAACTGGAAGGAGGCACCAACCCTCTGGTTTACAGGAACCAACCTAAAGGAAGCTACAAATCCTTGAATTCTTCGACACCAACCTAAAGGAGGAACCAAACCCCTAATTTATAGGCCCCAACCTAAAGGAAGTACCAACTCCCTAAGTTCTTAGGCACCAACTGGAAGGAGGCTACAACCCCATTTCCTTGCTCCATCCTACCTCCTTAAAATACAAGTGTAGACGCATTGTCACTACGACTGATACTGTCACTTCCAATGTCACCAATACATCAACCTGTCGCTATCATTGTCACATCAACTTGTGACTACCACTATCACATCAACCTGTGACTACCACTATCACATCAACCAACCTGTCACTGTCACTATCACATCAACCAACCTTAACTAGATACACTCACATGGATACCAAAAACATCACCATACCATGTAAATCAACCATGCACATCAACCTGTACCATACCATGCACCAACCATACATCAACCATGTACTAGAACCTGTACCATACCATATTCCAAGTATCCAAGATGTGCCAACATCTCAACAATGTGCCTCAAGTATGTGATAACATCACCATGACATATACCAAACCAGATACTAAGATAACCAAGATATACTTCTAACTATGTATCATATCATCACAAAGGTGTACCATATCATGTACCATCATCATCAAGACATGTCTCAAGCATGTACCATAAACCTAACCCTCATTAACACATGTAAATCATACCCCCGATCCTGTAGCATACCTGTTACACAAAATTACAGACCTGTAGCTCTTCCTCAACTTCAACAATAAGAGAATAGCATATTCATCAAACTTTACCTCAGTCTCGCAGGACTAGTTTTGGATTAATCACAAATACTAAATTTCAACAATCATAACTCAGTACCTAAAATGAAGAAAATTCTGAAAATTTAACCATGGATACTCTTAGATGTTTCTTCCATCTCCTCAAAATTTCAAAGCCTAAAACGTCTCAGGACGAAAGTTATAGAGAAAATGGAAAACCTTCTTGAATTTTATCTTATTATGTAGAGAGAATTTGTACAACATGTCACGCGCTCAATATTTTATATCTAATTATGAAAATTGGAAACAATATACTAAATACTATTATATTTCCACTGAAACTTGTCTCACGGAATTTGGATCCTTTATGAAAAAGTTATGATTGTTTTAATTCAAACACATGTTTAAGAATAGTTTCAAGACTAGTCAAAACCCCTATCTTCCATAGAGTTGTATCTCCAAAAATACAACGACCCAAAAGCTGAAATTTTTCCCAAATTTACTTTGACATGTATTCACAACCTTCTCAAATTTTTTATATCTAAATCATTCTATAAAAACAGCTAAAGTGAAAATGGTAAGATGACCTTTAGATAACATACCTTAGAACACATCATCATATGACTTCATCCTACCTTGGAATTTAAATTTCTCCCTTTACTCCATATTCCCTCTAAAATTCACCTCATATATCCTTGGTTACCTTAGATAAGAATCACTTACTCACATAGAATATTTCATCATAATGTGTGTGTGAATGCACTTATGAGTGACTTCTTGAGGTGTATATATACTTTTTCTAAGTAACATCTTTCCTTAACTTTAGGGCTTCTTGAAATTTCTTGTTACGACCACTTTATCCTTTCATTAATGACTTGCAACCAATTAGGGACTTCTTAAACCACCTTACAACCAATTAGGGGATTCTTAACCCATCTTTGGGCCTTCCAAATTCATGACCTCATAACTCCTCAATCGTGAGGAACTATGTGACATTCCACCTATCATTGGAAACGACATGATGAATACTATCCATATATGAGTGTGTTACCTACATTTACACTATCTTTCATGTCCTTATTCCTCAAAAAAAATTCAGGCTTCATGACCACACCTATGGGTTTCTTGTAGACTTCTTCAAAGCATCTTCCCATGAGGACCATGCTTAGAGCTACACTGTAAGTGGACCACTTTGGAGACTTCTCCAAATACACCCATCACATATGTTGACATCAATGACAAAAACTTCTTTTTGACATCAATGACAACTAAATGTACAACAACATCAATAACAACCAACTTTCCAATAATCCCCCCTTTGGAATTGATGGAAACACTTATACTCCAACACTCATGCTCCACCCATGACCAATGCTCCTCTGATGTTTTTCTCCCCCTTTGACATCAATGTCAAAGGGTATCTCCCCTTGGGGTTTCTCCCCCTGTCTTCATGCTTCTAATATTTCTCTTTTGATCTTTCTCTTTCTCCCCCTTTGACATCATGGGTAAAAGGGTAACTCCTCATGTCCATATACCTTCTCTGAACAATATTTCTCGGCCTTCATGCACTCCCCCTATCTTCATTCTTCTGATCTCTTTCTATGCCAATTTCTCTTCCTTGAATTTTTTGCAAGATGTCGTGTAGATCAATGTGGGATTTCTTGTATATGATTTATTTCCTCTATTCTCGTGTTATTTTTCTATTGGTGCTTCCCTGACACATATAAAAAACATTCAAAGTTACTTGAATTCAATTATTCATGAATTTTCAAGTTCACATCAATGACCATACCTTCTTCTAATGATGTAGCTTCTTCTATGCCTTTTACTACTTGCCTTCATGATTCTACTTGTCCAATGATTCCACGGATTCCATTAATTCCACTGATTCCAATTGTTAATATGATTTCATCCACTGTCATGCATCTATTTAGACCTATCAAATTTCTCATGAATCCATTTTTTTCCATATGTCATTAACTTCCCATGACTCTGCTACTCAACTGCAAAGAATGTTGACCCATCTATCGATTACAACATATTCCATCTTCTCAATTTGTCTTCTAAATTTTGCATGTCTGCAACAATCTATATTGAATATGTCCATTTCTGAAAGCATGTCTGGAATCCTCTATACAATGAATCTCTGCCACTCTGAAATGACCTGTCCAAAAACTAAAAATGCTTCAGATTGTGTGAAAGATATTTCTCTTATATGTAGAGTTCTTGCTTAGACTCCCCCTCTTCAATATCCATATTTACTGGGAATATCCAAGCCAGATGGCTCATAAAAATACACATTCTGATGTGGAGTAATCTTCCTCTTTGTTTGTGGATTCATCATCATCCTCTTTCTGAATTTTGACCTCTTCCTCTTTTCCTTTGGATTCATCATGATCTCGCACTACTACAAATCTCGTGAGTACGATCTCTGGGACCTAGTATTCATTCACCCGTTCTTCCTGTTTTTCATTTCTTCTCCAAACCTTCCTATAGCTAACATATTCCTTTTTTCATGTATATTTTTCCTAACCTCGTACTATTGCAAATCCTGATATTATGACTTTTGGGTGTCCTTCATTCATTTGTTCTTCCTTTACCTGTTCTTGTTTTCTTTTCCAAACCTTCTTATATCTAATATCAATGTTATCTTTCATAGAATTATCCATCATGATTCTACAATCACGATTTATATGTTCATAGTTATGGAAATTGTAACATTCAATATTATATGGAGTCACATATGCATTTTTTGCTTGACCATTTCTTCCATAAGCTCTACAATCTACAGCTTTATGTCCAAAGTTAGTGCAAACAAAACAATGAACATAAAAGAAACTTTCATACCTGTGAGTGAATGGTCTTCTTTGTGATGTAATCCTTTTGAATTCATGCCTTGGTTGATCACGATCTTCTCTTTTATTGTTTCCTTCACAATTATTGAAGCTTCTTTGATACCTAAAAGTGGAGAGTCTTCTTTGATATATGTCTCTTTTATAATCTTCTTCTTGAGTTTTCTTCATTTCTAGAATGTTATTCTTTGAGGGATCACATTATTCCTTCTTAGTAGGGCCATTGATGACTTATTCATAACTCTTATTCTTGTCTTCATTCTTTCTTTCTAGCAACCTGTAACATTTATCTTCATCTTTCTTTACTGATGATGTGGAACTTTTTCTCTCTTCAGTTTTCTTGTTGAGCTTTACAAATTTAACTCTTAATGTAACAACTTCTTCTTCAAGCTTCTCACATTCTTCTTCTTTATTCATCATCTGGATCTTCATGACTTCTTCCTTTCTATTTGCTTCTTCAAGTTGGGTCTTCAAGGAGACAACTTCTTCTTCAAGTCTTCTTTCCTGTTGACTAAATTTTTCTTCAAGTTTATTTAAGTCCTTATATATTTACTTGAGATGGCTAGTCAAAATGTTTTCTCTCTTCTCTGCTTCCTTTCTTTGTGCAACTATTTATGCTTCCAAAAATTGCTTTTCTTCCAACTGAATTTTGCATGCTTCAACAATCCTTCTGGATTCTTCTACTTGGAATTTTAGGTTTGTATCATTTTCTAGACTTCTTCAAAGCTAGGAGTTTGAGACTCCCCTTTTATCTTGATCAATTATTCCTCGAGTGACTTTTTTTTCTCTCTTTATTTGACCAGTTTGTCTAAAGAACTAGTTAGGTGTCTCTCATAATCTTCTTCTTTTGAATATATCCAACCTCATGAGCTTCTTTCTTCCCATACTAACTCAACATTTTCTTCACATTATTTATTTTAATTTCCATGTTCTGGCTCTACGATAGAATGGGATTCCATAAAGTATAGATTATGTAGCTTATCCCAAATTTCTTTGGATGATGAACAGTGTTCCACTTTATCTTTTATTGAATCACATAATCCTTCCAAGATGAAATACATTGCTATTTGTTTGTTTCCCTTCAATTCCTTCTTGGTTGCAGTCTTCGGTTTCTTTGAACCGATGTATCCTATAACAACTGAGTACCAAACATCATACTAGTGTGCTCCTAGAAATGATTTCATCCTGCTTCTCCACATCGCATATCTTAGACCATTTTGACCATCAAACTATGGTATTCAATTCTTATATGATTTTATTATGTCCATGATCTACCTTTCAGTGGTTAAACTATTTTCTTGAAGGACCAACTCTGATACGAATTGTTGGAATACTGAGAGGGAGGGGTGAATCAGTATCAACACTTTTTACCACTTTCAATCACAATATCTAAACTTGAATATTATCAGTAGTATATCATTTATGATTACATTCAATATATCATGAGCACATTACCATAATTAGTATCATCACATCAAAAAATTTCATGCACAATACACCATAAGTTACGTGGAAACCCAAATGGGAGAAAACTATAGAATGCTTTCTTATACATATCAAGAATACATTCATAGGAAGAACCAACTTCCAAATTCTCCATCACCAACTGGAAGGAGGCACCAACCCCATGAATTATAGGCACCAACCTAAAGGAAGCTATAAATCCTTGAATTCTTCGGCACCAACCAGAAGAAGGCGCCAACCCCCTGATTTGCATGCACCAACCTGAAGGAAGCACCAACTCCCTGAGTTCTATAGCATCAACCGGAAGGAGGCTACAACCCCCTTTCTTTTCCTCGTACTACCTCCCTAAAATATAAGTATAGACTCATTGTCACTACCACTGATACTGTCACTTCCAATGTCACCAATACATCAACCTGTCACTATCACTGTCACATCAACATGTGACTACCACTATCACATCAACCTGTGACTACCACATTCACATCAACCAACCTGTCACTATCACTATCACATTAACCAACTTGTCACTGTCATTGTCACATCAACTTGTGACTACCATTGTCACATCAACCAACCTATCACTGTCACTTTCACATCAATCAACCTTAACCAGATCCACTCACATGGATACGAAAACCATCACCATACCATGTACATCAACATATACCATACCATGCATCAATCGTGTACTAGAACATGTACCATACCATATTCCAAGTATCCAAGATGCATCAATGTCTCAAAAATGTGCCTCAAATATGTGATAACATCACCATGACATATACCAAACCAGATACCAAGATATCCAAGATATAATTCTAACAATGTATCATATCATCACAAAGGTGTACCATATCATGTACCATCATCATCAAGACATGTCTCAAGCATGTACCATACACATAACCCTCAATAATACATGTAAAGAATATCTTTGATCTTTTAGAATACTTGATACACAAAATTACATACATGTAGCTCTTCCTGAACTTCAGCAACAAGAGAATAGCATCTTCATCAAACTTTACCTCTGTCTCACGGGACTAGTTTTAGATTAGTCACAAATTCTAACTTTCAACAAGCATGACTCTGTAACTGTAATGAAGAAAGGTATGAAATTTTAACCACATATACTCTGATATTTTTCTTCCATCTCTTCAAAATTCTAGCATCTAAAACTTCTTAGAACAAAAGTTATAGTGAAAATGGAAAACCTTCCTAAATTTTATCCTATTATGGAGAGAAAACTTGTACAACATGCCACATGCTCAATATTTGATATATAATTTTGAAACTTGGAAATAAGATACTAAATAGTGGTGTCATTCCACTGCAATTGGTATCAAATAATTTGGATCCTTTATGAATAAGTTATGATTGTTTTACCCAGAATGCATGTTTAAGACTAGTTTCAGGACTAGTCAAAAACCCCACCTTCAACATAGCGTATCTCCAAAAATAAACTGACCCAAAAGATAATTTTTTTACAAAATGTACCTTAACATATATTCTCAACCTCCTCCTATTTTTTTATATTTGAATCATTCTATAAAAATAATTATAGCAAAAATGGTAAGATGACCTTTAAATAACATACCTTAGAACACATCATCATAAGACTTCATCCTCCCTTGGAATTTCACTCTTATTCACTTCATCTTCCCTCTGAAATTTGCCTTAGATATCCTTGGTTACATCATATAAGAATCACTTACTCACATAGAATATATTCAATATAATGTGTGTGTGAATGTACTTGTGAGTGACTTCTTGAGGTGTATATATATATTTTCTAAGTAACCTCTTTCCTTAAATTTAGGGCTTCTTGAACTTTCTTGTTGCAACCACTTTACCCTTTCATTAATTAATTGCAACCAATTAGGGGATTCTTAACCCATATTTGGTGCTTCCAACTTCATGACCCCATAAATCCTCAACCGTGAGGATCTGAATGGTGTTCCACCTACTGTTTGAAACGACATGATGAGAACTATCCATCTATGAGTGTGTTACCTGCATTTACATTTTCCTTCATGTTTTTATTCCTAAAACAACTTCAGGCTTCATGACCACACCTATGGGTTTCTTGTAGACTTATTCAAATCTTCTTCCCATGAGAGCCATTCTTAGAGCTACGCCATAAGGGGACCACTTTGGAGACTTCTCCAAATACACCCATCACATATGTTGACATCAATGACAACCACTACTTGTTGACATCAATGAAAACCAATCATCCAACAACATCAATGACAACCAAGTGTCCAACACTGTTCTACCCAATGGGTTTCCTCTCCTTTTTAAAATTAGAACATGGGGTAGTTTCTCACTCGACAATGGATTTCTTCTTCCTCCTAGATGTCATTTGTGTACTCTCATATGTATTTTCAGTTACTATAGTGGGTGATGACAATGTCTGAAGGATCATGCCTCCAAAATATTTCTTCATCGAAGTGGAAGGATGTCAGCATATTCAATTATGTGTGTGCTTCCTTGAAATATTTAAATGAGTATGAACCAACCTAGAGAGGGAGAGGAGGCCAGATGGATTTTTTTATCTCTGTACAATCCTACACCTATCCCATGTATGTTGGTCTAGTATGCAATATCCTAAAACACTAGTCTGTCTGGGACAATTTTTTGAAGCAAGTGTGGAGATTTAGTAGCTCCATATATCTTGATGTATGTGTTGTATTCAAGGAGATACCAATCCCCTATACTTTTTTCTATGGCCTAAGACTTATCTATCATGCAAGGTGTTGGATAACCAAATATGATTTGGTATAAGTGGATTAAGAAAAAATTTCATATTTTAGGGTATTCAAAATGATATTTGTGCTCCCATAGCACTTTGTAGTAAATGTGAATTATAGGATTGCTAGGTTCCAAATTCCATCTCATTTTATGGTAAGCGTGGCATAAACACATCATGTTGAGTAGGTAGGGAGACATGTGAAATCTCAAAAACCCTCCTGGATCCATGTGCTTTGTGGCTGCAAGTTCTTCCTCCAAGGCAGAGGATAGTATTCCCACCTAGTTGAATGTCAAACCAATCTTTACGACATAATAAAAGAGAGGTAACTATGTTATTTTGAATTTTTGGGCATCGGGTTCCCCATAAATCTTGTATATCATTGCCACTACATATTGGTATGGTATCCTAAGAAGGTTTGTGGGATATTATTTAGATGGTCTGATCTTGAAAACATTTCCAGGTTTGTACCAACTCTTCAAGATCTCCTTGGGGATGTGCGAGAAATTATTCACCAATGTAACATCCCCATTATAATCCCTAGTATAACTAATGCTTATGTGAATACAATATGTGGCTACAGCCAAGCGATGTGATACATGAATCATAACTCTATGTTTTAATAATAAAATTACATGCCAGCTGCTAAGGGGACATAAACAAGAGATGAGGGATGAATTGATCCACAAGAAGGGGAAGTGTCTAGGATAATGGACAAGAGAGGTCAAAGGAGGAAATACCCATGTATATTAGTTCAACCCATTTTTCCTAAAATGTGATTTTCTATATGAACCTTCCATTTTTTGATTGAGTGTTCCCAAAGCCAATCATTGAATACATGTAATAGGGTGGGTGTGAGTGGTCACATCCTAGAGTTATTAGGAACATGGGATTTGAACACAATCCTCTTGGGGAAGAGTGTGAGTCAAGAAAGGAAAGTCAAAGGGAGGAAATTTGAATGGGAGGGGACAAAAATTCTTAGACAGGAATTTTGTGTGCATGAGGGAAAGGGAGAGCAAGAAAGAGAGATTGAAGCTGGTGCAACTATGGAGGGATAATTCTAAAGCAATTTGGAACATGTTTGGAGCATTTTGGAGATGAATATTGAAAAGACAGGTTGTTAGGCCTGAAGAGAGGACTACAGAGTGATTTGAAATGTAACAAAATTGTTTGTTGTTGGTTTGCTGGTAGTTTTCCTAGCAACAAGTTCCCTTGAGTTCCCAATTGAGATATTCCTAGCTACCTGTGCTAGAGAGACCCTGATAAACAAATAGCACATTCCTTGGGTTAATCCTGATAAATAGATGGCACATCCCTTTTGTTATCCCTGATAAATGAATGGTGAATTCCTTGGGTCGGGCAGGTCAGGAGGAAGAGAGTTGGTAGAAAAATCAGGACAATTGTAGGAGAATATCATTCGGGTTATGAATTTTATGAGCTACAAGTGGACTGTGAGAGACCACCCTATTTTGTGTATTACTAGCCTCATATCAGGGGTGACTGGCAGTTGAGAATTGGATCAATGATTCTATGGTTGGGTGGAATTTTCGTCCAAAGCAGTTGGTTGCAAAACATATTCGAAAGATAAGTGTTATATAGTGTTTCCCTATTATTTACATGTGTTATTGTTGTGCATGAACTATGTGTATTTGAGAATGATTTATATGTTGTTGTGTGAATGATTAAGTTGCATTCATGTTAATTTGGTGTGCTTTATATGCCTCTGATTTATTGTTATATA
>SNQJ01S0263984.1:0-12065 GCA_010110895.2 Picea sitchensis | reverse complement strand
GAGGTGCATAGTATCAATCTCATAGGGCTCTGATGCACCTTCAGAATCAGAGGCTCGATGTTGGTTGATCCCAAGGAAAATTTTCAACTTTGTCCCCGACAACGGTGCCATAAATATTGGCATCAGAAGTCACTCCTGGATTGTAGTAGGAGTAAGCTTGAAGCCCATCAGTTTATGTCACTATTTGTTGATAAAGGGTGATGAATGGAAGTAAACTTAGAACAATATCGTTCTAACTCATAAACTAGGCCAGGCATGCACAAGCAGATGAGGTCTTGGTTTAACTTCAGACAGTAAGTTGTAATAAGGGTGAGTAGGAGGAATACTTTTGTGGGGAAATGTGAAGGCCCGTTGTGGGAATCAAGCTTCTAACATCCTGTAGAAGAAAAATTTGAACACAAGAACCTCTTATATTCAAAAGCAGAAACACTAAAAGAACATAACAACGTTATAATAAATCCTTTATCATAACACAGTCACGATGATTCATTTGAATAAATCAATCATGAACCCTTTTAGTATGAGATCGAAACCAGATGAAAAACAGAGCTTCCTTACATTGAACAAGAAAATTTCATATGCAGATACATAGCCAGGAAAACCAGTGCTTCATTAAAACATTACAGTGGGGAGCTCTTCTCTACCATCCATCCTCACAAAAATACAAAAACTGAGTATATATACTCAGAAAAATTCACCACCTTGGCAGTAGAAGGGTAGCTGAGACATTAAAGTCAAAATTAGTGTGTGTAGGCTCCTCTAGTCAGAAGAGGAGATAAGTTCAGCATGGATTCTTTAGGAAAACCTGCACACAGGACGATCTTGGACAGACTCTCTGTCAGAACCTCCATGCCTTACATTTAAGGAGTGAGGCGACATTTCAACCACCTCCTCCTACCATTATTTACCTCTAGCAGGGATCCAGATCGAGGCCGAGTTGAATTGGAACATGGAGAACATGGCGATGCCTCCTGCAGCTAAACCCAATGCTTTGTCCCTTTGCACAGCTCTTTCTATCACCCCAAGTGACCACGGGCCGTGACCCTACGCCTATCTTCAAATGCGCTTTTCGTATTTTTCATTTCAGCGATTCCATATGCAGTGGAGGAGAGACCCCCTGTCTTTCAAGGTCCCGATAACCAGAATGCCAAAATGGCTAATCATTTCGTGTTTCAGAGTTTCCTGATGCAGTGGAGGAGAGATGCCCTGTCTTTCAAGGTCTCGGTAACTGGAATGCTGAAACGACTAATCATTTTGTGTTTCGGAGTTTCCCAATGCAATAGATGAGAGTGACCCCCTGTCTTTTGAAGTCCCGGTATCCAAAATGTCGAAACGACTAATCATTTCTCATTTCAGAGTTTCCCAATGAAATGGATGAGAGATACCCCCTGTCTTTTGAAGTCCCGATAGCCAAAATGCCGAAACAGCTAATCATTTCACGTTTCAGAGTTTCCCAATGCAATGGATGAGAGAAACCCCCTATCTTTTGAAGTCCCAATAGCCGAAATGTTGAAACGACTAATCATTTTGTGTTTCGTAGTTTCCCAATGTAATGGATGAGAGACCTCATGTCTTTTGAAGTCCCAGTGACCATCGATCTACTCCATCTATGGATCTTCACCGTTGAAAACAAAATGCCCGCTCGCTTGATTTTAAGCCCAAAATGGACTTCTTCTGTGTGTTGTGCTTGGCGCTCATGATTGCGGCGTTTGAATAAAATGCATTTGATGGGTTTTTAAACCCCATTTCTACGCATTTACACCAAGGGCCTGAAATCAGAGAGAAACACCCCCTTGCAAGAATTGGCGCTAACACTCTGATTGAAAAATTGATCTGCCAATGTTTGTCAGTCATTGGTTTGTCTTGTGGTTTCTTCAGGTGTGTACCACGCTTTCAGAATTGGACCTAGTGAATGTGGAAATACTTGAACCCAGAAGAGAAATGGTATTTCTACAACTTTCCACTATCTCTCGCATTGTTCAATATGTGCTTTAGAATCAAACTGTGTTGTGGGTGGGAAATCCCCCTACGGACTAGAATTAAGGGTTCTGTAATGCATGTAGAAAATGACCTAAAGTCTCCTACATCTTACCAACATCCCAATCATAAACCCCATTATTCATATGAAAATACAAGGTTAAAAATATCAAGTTATTGTACCTTAGTTTTTGTGTTTGATGTCGATCCTTTAACATTTGGTCTCTCCTTGACTGCAAATCTCCTCCCAATGCTGACCTTTATCCATAAAAAGACAAACAAAGAACTCCACATGCATATGATCTATGACCTAATGGGTTAGAGATTCTATCAAAATATAATCAAATTTAAACATTTAAAACCTCATATGGTGGGATGGGAAAAGTACTTCTTTTTATTAATCTCACAAGAGTAACTTACAATAGTGAGATCAGCCATTTCTCCTCGAATATGGTCATAGGCTCCTCTTCAACTATGCTCCAACTGCTTTTGTATATGCTTCTCTTCACACACTAGTTGTAAAAGGTTGGGACAAAGGGAATGTGAAATTGGGTAGAGTTTCTTTCCAATTATTTTCCTCCTTCCAAATGGGACCCCTACCCCTTATTTTATAGGCTAGAAAGGGCTAGGTATTTGGTCAAGTGATCGTCTATGGGAGGTCAAACGATTTAGGTAACTTACCCAAAACTATGAGTTTCATCTACAACTTTCCATTTTTCGTTCTTTTGTAGGTATACGCGGGTTGTAGTGGGTCAGCTAGCATATACACATGTGTATTAGTGGATTAGGGCGCATGTGCCTTCAAAAAGCGTATTTTTAAGAAGAGTTGTTCAGTAGTGGATTGGAAAAATATGTAAAATGATATGGCCTGATGCCAGGTAAGCATATCTGATGAAAATTCGGGTTATAGAAGAATCCCCCTAGTGTGTGAGGTCAAAAGAGCATCTTATGGTCGAAATACATTATCAATCTTCACCAACGTACGAAACAAGTGAGCCCAGGGAACAAAGTTTGGGAGGTGCCATCTGCAAAATAAAAATTGTCTCACCGAGGTGGGCATACCCATGCTCGGAAAGAAATAAAATCATTGCTGCCAATCAAATACACTGTAGATCCATGTCATATAACTATATAAGGAATAGCCAGAAGAAATACATAGTAGATATACATCTCAAAATAAAAAATATATACATGTATAGTATCCATCTTCAAGAAGTGAATATGGCCTGATGGCTAGAGATGAGGCTTTCAAAGCTCAAGCAACAGCTTCAAAATATTCACAACTTAGGTAGGAGTGTAATATGGGTGTACAACTTCACTACCCAGAGGTCTTCGACGACTTGTCAGGAACAGGCTAGAGGATTTTGATGATAAGGCTGAGGGCTTCATGGATTTTGAACAAAGACTTGATTAGGCTTTCAGGATGGACGAGAATGAGGGCAACAAACAATCTATAGAGGGGAAGACTCAATCTTGGTAATAACTTCCCTTGGAAAATAACACAAAAAAAGATGAGACTCAGGCATTATGGTATTTGACATAAGTCTACGATGCAGGAGGCAACACAAACTCTCCACATGTTTGGAAGAATAACCAAATGGAGGAGGACACAAATATATGTAGCGAGAATAAATTCCTAAGGTCATATTAAATCCCAGGGCTTGACGAACAAATGAAAGGATGTGCTTTGTCCAAGAGCGACTCATTGTGTTGCCAAAAAAAAGAAAATACTTTTCCCTTCCTTTTTTTGGGGTATATTTGATTTTTTTTGTTTTTTTCAATAATTTTGGAAATCTTGAAAAATAATAAAGGAATGTTACATTACAAAGGAGGATCGAGTGTCATAGACATACTAGTTCCAAGCGCAAGGAACACATGGATTCTCAGAGCAAAGGGATATATGTAGGAAAAGGACACTCGGGAAAAATCCTCTATGAGACAAGCTGTCAAGACGCAGAGGCAAAGTGCTACAGGGCTTGCGTATAAGGCATGCTTCAGATGGTTCAGTTGAGAGAAACATGGAGCTGACATTAGGCCAAAAACGTAGGTATGCAAATGCAATTAATAAGACACAATGGTAACGTCCTTCGATGTGATTTTAACAAGTCCACAGAAGTTAAGCTCGAGGTTTTTTCATATTTAGAGAGTCTTAAAAAGCGTAAAAGGAGACTCCGTTGGGGTACCCTTTTCGAAGGTAGTTTATTCAGTTTGAAAAAGGGGTAAACTAGCACCGAAAAGACGTCTATTCAAAACCATTTTAATGAGTTTGATAAAGACAATATCACTCGACAATTTTTTCATATTAAGGAGTCTGAAAAAATCTTAACTATGGACTCCGTTAGGAATGTTCTTCTGGACCATTTTAACGAGTGTGAAGGAATAAAGTCACTCGACAATCTTTTCAATTTTAAGAATTTTGAAAAGAGCTTAACTATGGCCTCCGTGGGGATTCCTTTTTCGTAAATTTAGTCCCTCAAGCCTGAAAAAGGGTTAAACTTATACCTGAGAATACTCTTCTAGAAAACCAAGGCTTATAAAGTATACCTTTGTTCGTACAGTTTACCATCCAGACCGAAAAAGGGGTAAACTACCGCCAGATAGACATGCCTTCAAATTTCATTTTAGCGAGCGTGAAAGTCAACAAGGTCGCTCGACAATCTTTTCATTTTTAGAGGGTCTGAAAAGGGCTTAAAAGAAGGCCCGTTATTTTTTTTTGGAGTCTCAAGGGTGAGGTCAAGAGTGATAATGCATCATGCAAATGAGGAGCAAACTCGTAATCAGGATAAAACTAACAAGGACTCCCAAGCCTATGGTCATTAACGACGACATGGACACCAAAATGCAACCAAGATCTATCTAGGGCATCCATGAAAGGTTAGTCTCTACCACTAAAATTACGACACTTCTAAAGAAGTAATGATGGTTCTGTGTCACAATTAGGTGGGATCGATCCTATGGAAAATCGAAAAAGGCAACGCGGTGCAATAAGTTGAGGTGGAATCCTATCTTACATGCACAAAGTTGAAAAAATGACTTTTTACCAAAAGAC
The DNA here is from genome assembly GCA_010110895.2 of Picea sitchensis. Taxonomy (NCBI): domain Eukaryota; kingdom Viridiplantae; phylum Streptophyta; class Pinopsida; order Pinales; family Pinaceae; genus Picea; species Picea sitchensis. The sequence goes on along the minus strand of SNQJ01S0263984.1, from coordinate 7,039 downwards.
CTTGAAAATGACCCAAATCTCCAAAAACAAATTCTCAATACCCAAAGTACCTGTTGGAGCCGCCCTTAACTTATTATAACCTTTCACATTTTTCAGTCTTTGACACTTGAAATCTAAAGATGGCCTTTTGAATTTTTCCCCCGGAACTTTGAAAAGATTTCCTACAACCTTGTCGAAAAAAGCAGCGATGTTTTTTCTCCCCTTAAAACAAGTCCGCTTTGGTACTAAACGTTCGACCTTTTTGGATTTATTTCAGGATCTCGCAAGTCGGATACTTTAATCTCTGATTTCATACGTCTCGAGTCACGAAACGACAAACTCATTTTTTATTTTCCGCCCGAAGCACTAACTAGGGTAAAATATTTTAACTTTTGATTTAACGTTGTGGGGGTTTCGCGCCTCGGCGCTGATCAAACCCATTTTTTCTCTTTTACAGTCTCGAGAACCAAGAACGTGAGGTACTTGTAAGATAATCCTGATCAGTGATTAAAGGCAAAAGCTAACTATGTTTAAAATGGTTCTCGGCGCTTCGCCATTCGGCGCTATCTTTTCGAAAATCATGATGTCTAAAACTCCGACTCACGAAACCACGATGCGAGTATAGTATGATTAATTAGTCACCTAATCCAAGTTCTCTTAACCCTAATTAAGTCTTAAGTGTCAATTTCTCGCAGTTTCGTAACTCGGCATACTAATCCCCCGAAATTTTATCTTCGAAATTCCGAGTCGCGATACCGCGAGTAAAATGATTAGGAAATAAATCATGCTTTAAATCACGATTATCTCTTAAATCAAAATCGGTACTCGCAGTCTCGCAAATTGAAAACTTAAAATGTTAAAGGGAAATCCCCGATGCAGCGAAAAGTGAGAAAGATCTTTAACGTTGCTATATTTTGAATAATTTGAATCATAACGAGATAGGTCCCGCGCATGGAGGCTTGCACATTTCTTGAGGAAACTTTGTGCTTTTCATACTCTGGCTGACTGGCAAGCCGCCAAACATTGATGACATTAACAGATGATTAGGGTAAATCTACGAATAAAGAAGATCGGATTTTTATGCAATCAATGTGTTGTTAATTGCGATTGGACAGACTTATTACGGAGATTACAGAAGTTTCAAATATATACAGGAGTCTCATTTTGTTATAATGAATTTTTTTTTCATTTAGCAAGAAGAGCTCATCATTTTCGAATTTGGATTGACTTCTGCATGTATACGCAGGTTTATCACATACGAGCAAAAAATAAAGTGGCAGTCATGGCTCCACAGAGAGCGACGAAGGCAAATGTCGAAGTTACAAGCCAAAGTTCAGACAATGTCTCTGACACTTCACCCCGAAGTGTCGAATCGATTCCTGACTGGTCGTATGTGTTCAATGCTCTGCAAGAAGAATTAGTTGATTACTCAGATGATTTCTGACGGCAATGAAAGAGACGATTTACACACTAAGTATAACATAGTTGTCCAGTCAGGGATGCACAGAATAGCAACAAGGCCCCGGTTGCTTCCTTACTATGACATGATCCGTTGGGCTTTGGATCATGTAGACCTGCCTACCAGAACAATTATGAATAGTCAGTGAGTGACTATCGGAACTTTTCGGCCCGAGCATTTACAAAGCATGTATAAGCTTCCCTCCACATCTGAATATACATATGGTGCGGATTTCTTGGAAGAATTTAAAAAGAAGGAGTGCACAGAATATGACAAAACTATGCCAGGCTTGATAAAGGATTGGGTTTCGTGCTCCGCGACATTCAGAGCGAATGACAAGGGTGTGTATTCAATTGCTTCGCTAGAGACACAATACAAGTATGTGGCCATGATGACATGTCGTCTGTTCGAGCGAGAAGATACCTCGCATTTTTATGTTTCTTGGGTGCCTCTCATATTTCGGGTCGCTGAAGGTTTCTCTTTCAATTGGGCGAATATGCTCTCAGATAGCTTGGCCAACAGGATCATAGAGTATCGGGAGAAAAAGGCAAGTGGGAAACCCTCAGCGTTTTTCATGTCGGCATATATCATGGATGCAATATGTTCCATGACGCCTTTCCCCTTGATGAATTGAGCTTGGACTCCAACCCAAGAAAAACCAGTGCACGAATATCATGATAAATTATGGGAAAATAAAGCTGGAAAGTTCCCATATGAGATTTTCAATTAGGTGATGGTGCCCCTGCACATCAATATTTTTGGTCACCTGCCACCTCGCATATCGGATATTGTTTCAACAGGTTTGAGTGGCATCGCAGATTGGTATGTTGAAGCAGAGTTCTCATACATCAGAGTTTTCGGGGCTTTTGTTCCCCCTCATGCACTACCTTTTTTCATTCCCGATAAACTGGCTTGTCGTGAAGTTGCATGGCAAACAGTAATCGGGGGCGTAAGCAAGGAGCTCAAGGGCTATTCAAAGAAGGTATGGCCTTATTTTCCCATTCGAATGAATTCATATTCTTTATTAGATTTTGATCATGCCAAAGCCGAGGCTGCTGCTCTAGAGGACCTAAAGTTGGCCTCCATTGAGATTAAAAAACATGATCCACAAAAAGTCGTAAGCAATCATCTGGCTCAGGTTGGGATTAAGAGATTCGAACATGAGAATTCCCCCTTGGACGACATTTTCCGAGGAGCGAAATCTTATGAAGAGGTGTTAGCCCGGATCCAATTGCTAACACCCGAAGACGCAGTAGCTGTGTTAAGATTCCAAGAGCATAGGAGAAGATGTCTTCCCACTGCGTTGGGAGGGTTGGCCATTTCTGAGACAAAAGAAAAGAATGTTGAAGATTCTACAGAGGTAATATCTATCCCTGGACAACAACCTGAGGAGGAGAAAACGAGTAATCCCAAAACAAAGGAAAGGACTCCAGATCCTCCGACCAAACAAATTTAAGAGGCTGAGGGAATGACTCTAGACCCTCCAAGAAAAGAGAGTTCGGAGGTTGAAGGAAAAATTCCAGACACACCAAAAAAGCAGATAGCAGAGGCTGAAAAGGAAGCCCCAATTACACCAAAGGAACAGAACCTTGTCAACACTCCAACAGAATCAACAAAGCAAATAGGAAAACCCATCTCCTCTGTCACACCCTTGCAGTCAGCACAGGGAGACATTAGCGAGGGATGGATATTTGGTGAAGAACTAAGACCTATAAGGGCAGAGGAACTCCCTCCTAATGAGTTCTTTTTTGACAAAAAGAGAAAATCTGTAGTGAAGTTAGAATTTTATCAAGAAGGAGAGTCCACTGTCAAAAAATACAAAATCATGACAGATGGAAAAAGCAAGAAAAGTGACCAGCTTGCTACTGAAATCGCTGGAACACAGGGCGCCTACGCTTTGGCAAATCAATTCTTGGTTGGGCAGATGAATGTCCAATTGAAAAGAAAGAATCACCTCATCAGGACCCTCGAGGCCAGGTTGGCTACAACCATAGAAAATGCCAAGGGTCAAGCCAACATAGAGATGGAACAGGCTAGATTGGCGGATAAAAATGAGATAGAAACGCTCAAAGTCAAGCTGGAGAAAGCACAATCGGTGATCCGAGAAGGTTGGGTACAGGCTGATCAGTAGAGGAATATGATCACAGAGCTACAGGCTCAAGTAGAGGTTGTTGAAAGCAAAATGATCGATGTCGCGGGTTTTAAGTCCAGAGCGATTGATATCAGAGGCAGGATCTCTTCTGTACAGTAGAATCTGCTGGGCAAGGTTAGAATAATTCAAGAAGATTGTCTGTTGATGCATCAGATTTCCGAGAATCTGGACGCCAGAGAAAAGAAATCTGAAGACGCTCGGGTAGCTTTTCAAGAGGCAGTGATAGCTACCAACAACAGGTTTTCCACAGATTCTCCAGGGCTCACCATCGCAGAACAAACAAGAGGTAATATTTTGTTAAAATATTGGGAAGATAATATTGCCTTGAGTCAGGAACAGGCTCAAAAAGTAACTTGTTCGTTAGAAGAAGCCTTCACTGCCATAAATGGCGAGCTGCTAGAAATGGAGAATGGAAGTGACTTAGAGACGCTGAGGCAAATGAACGTAGGACATATCTCCCTCGATCTGAAGGAAAAGAATGAAAGAGATTCGATGCATATCTCTAAGATGGACAGGGTAGATATGATTCAAGTTGATAAACATTTGATTCAACCAAGCGCACAACTCATCGCTCTTCACATCATTGACGCACAAATAGGTAATAAACTGCCCCAGTTGGCTCGAGAGTGCTATTTCGCCGAGGCCAGCTATCAAGCAGAGCTGTCACAACTTGTATCCAAGTTCGTGGATAGATGTAGGATATGCACTGAATCCATGCAAAGACAAGCACATGGCCCCTTTTGAAAATAAAGTAGAAGAGATGGGGTGAATTCGCTCCTCACAGCTGCCAAGCGGAACCATCACATCTTGTATCCAGTTTGTGGACAGATGTATAATATGCACTGAATCACGTAAAATCAAGCACCTGGCGCTTTTTGAAAAGAAAGTAGGGGAGGGAAAATTTGTATAAATAGATCACCAAAAGAAGAAGAGAAGGCTGGACTTTTTTGGGGGGACTTTTTGGTACCGATTTGTAAATTGAGTTTTGGCATTAAGAAGTCAATACAAGAAAAATTTGAAGATTCCCGATCCCGTCCCGACTGTATTACAAGTTTGTTTTCTTTATGTTTCATGTTTCATTTTACTCTACTTCTCATAATCGATGTGTAGCGCTATACTTTAGTATGACCACTACTATAGCGAAGGAATTTCACCTTTTTGTAATTGGTTATTGTCTTTCCTCTGCACCAGCTATCAGCGGGTGTAAGACCAATTTGCATTTACAAAATTATATGATCATTTACACTGTATCGGTTATTTCTATACTAATATCTTCTTCTGTGTATGTGTGAGTTTTCTATTAACAAGAACTTTACGTATCTGCAGCTTAATGTTTTTCTTTCATACTTGTCTTTTTATTAAAAGAAATATTGTTACGGGAAAGGGCCTTCTGTTTGCTTTTCTATTTTATTCTTAAAGTTAAAATTTCTCTTTCTGAAGACCAAATTGAAACAGCGTTAAAATCTCTCTTTAAATCATTCCTTACTGGTAATGTTTCTCAATGACTGTCCCTGCAGTTACTCAACCTAATATTCAACCCGGACTATCTAATCAAAATCATATCGCTTTAAATATTTTCGATACAATCCTTAAAACTGCTAACACCCGGGAGGAATTATAACTTTCATAGGCAGCCATTGAGCGTGATATAACTACTCAAGAGCAGTTGGAAGCTAGACGACGAGAATGTAGAAATATGCTCTAGTTTCTCATACCGAAGGTTAGTATTATCCTTCATCAACCTTTAGGATACTTTCGAATGCCTTGACACTGTACTTCAAAGCCTTAAGTATAGACTCAGGAACAACATCTTTCTGGCGCCGTTGCCAGGGAGCGAAGTTACGAAATCTTTTCCCTGGGAAAACAACAAATTATTTCATTGATAGTGTTACTCTTGATAGTGAACATAGAGTGCACACAGTTTTAAGGATTTTTAAATCTTTCACTTGGTGACTCCACTGAAACACAAAATGGCGTCTGGTAGAAATCATACCAGACAGAACCCGGGTGGCAAGTTGATTACGCCTGTTAATAATCCTGAAAATTTTTTAAGAGCGAGAGGCTCGTTTGAAGCAACTGCTTCAGTTAATAAATCCAAAAACCCACTTTTAAAGACTAAATGCCCTTCAAAAACTCCTACTTCCTACAGCCCTATGTCTGATGCCAAAGATCCAAAAACAAACTACTCAGAATTTAGGAGTGAGCCACATCAGACTTTCCCATCTATAAACAAGGGAAAAGGTCCTTTAGAAAGATCGTTATCGTGTGACATACCAGCCTTTCTTCAGCAGAACTTCCCAGTTTCTCCTGATTCAAAAGAGTGTGTTACCCCCTCATTTCCTATTCTCAAGTTGATGGCAGGCGTCGGAGGAGGAGGTGGAGGACATCCAAATGTCCCTCCTCCCGGAGTATTTTCAAAAGTAGCGGTGAGATACGCTCCCCTGGTTTTGCCCGTTCCCCTCCATGATTTACCTGACAACTACGTCAAAAATATTCCTAAGTTCACTGGGGAGGGAGATCTAACCGCAGCCGAGCATATAAACTTCTTTGACCAGTTCGCAGACATATGCGGTATTGAGCACGAGGATGTCTATTCGAGACTACTTGTCCAAACCTTCGAAGGACAGGTCCAAACTTGGTTTCGGAGTCTTCCTGCAGCTTCTATTCGGACATGTAACGCCTTGGAAGACGCTTTCCTCAGACAATGGGGAGAGAGAAAGGATCACTTATACTACCTTACCGAGTTTGGGTCTCTAAATAAAAAGAACTCAGAAACAATTATGGAATTTATTCTGAGATTTAACAAACTGTATAATAAAATTCCAGCCGCTGTTAAACCTTCCGAACCCTCAGCCAAAGTAACCTTTGCGGGAGCTTTCAAACCTAATTTTTCCCTACTTTTGCGAGAAAGAAGAGGAGCCACCCTAAATAGAATGCAAGACGATGTTGTCGAAATAGAATCTAATATGATGGCTTCAGGTAAGTTAAAGGCTAAATTAGAAACAGTCAACCATGAAAATAGATGCTATAGGGAACCAGCGGGTCCTTCCGGGTCGAATAGATACACTGACGACAGAGTAGATGATATGGCCCGAATAATTAAAGATCTATCTAACAAAATCTCTAGGATGGAGTTGGATCAGGATAAAGCTGATTCTTCTAACAAAAGGGACTTCAGGAGAAACCCAAATCCCCAAAATCAATAGAGGAAAATAAAGAATGAAGATCAAAAAATACAAGCTCCACTAAAAAACGAAAATTTTATAGGAGCAAATGACCTCCAAGATTTCGGAGATTCGGAAGATGAAGTCGCATGTTTCGGTGATGAATGTTCCCAGTCATTTTTGACCAGGGAAGACTATGAGAAATCTTTAAATACCTCTCAACCTTCTAATGAAGATGAAGAAGGTGATCATCCTGACCTCTGCGTATCTCAACCAGAAACAGAA
>SNQJ01S0263981.1:0-12065 GCA_010110895.2 Picea sitchensis | reverse complement strand
TATTTTTCCCTTGCAAGATTAATCTTATATCTAATGAAGTAATCATTGGAAAATCTAGTACGTACTTTGAAAAATTTAAATATTGTCAAACTGATCTTCTTCTTTGAAATCTTTGGTGAATCCATGGGATTGTGATGTGGTCGCGAGGGAGCAAGCCATTGGCATGCCCATGGCTTGGCCATAGGGCTGGCCCCCATCGACCAAGTCAGAGTCCATGGGACTTTGACTTGGTCGTGGGGGGCGAGCCCTCTATCCAAGCTGTTGGAGTGCCCACGGCTTGGCCACAGGGCTCGCCCCCCATGGCCAAGTCACAGTCGACGGGACTGTGACTTGGTCGCGGGGGGCCAGCCCTGTGGCCAAGTCGTTGGTGTGCCCATGGCTTGGCCATGGGGCTAGCCTCCAGCGGCAAAGAAACAGTAACAATTCTAAATATAAATATAAATTTAAATTTAAATTAACAACATACAATAATAAATAAAAATTATAATTAAAAATTTAAATTAAAACTTACATAATTTAAATTTAAATTTGAAACATCATTTTAGGCTTACCTCTGTGTCCCTGCAAGACCACCTGCCAATACGACTGCTCGCAGGACCGCCCGCCAACATGACGTTTGCGCCAAGAGCTCCCTCACAATCGCCAAGAGATCACTCACTATAACTCACTCACACTCGCCTACAACCCTCTCACAATCGCCAAGAGCTGAAAAACGTTAGAGTCACAATGTGCGATGAATATATAAACCATTTTTTGGTCGAAAGATTGTTTCGGAAGAAATATTCATTCGGATGAAAGATTGTTTTGGAAGAAATATTATTTCATCCGAAATATCTTTTTGGCCGGAATATCTTTCATCCGAAAATATATTGTCGAATGAAAAAAAATTGTCAGACTAAAATTCTACATGAAAATTGTGGGCGTTGTTACTGTATCGTTCGATTTGACGTTGAAATGTTGGACTGAAAAATATTTTTTCCGAAAAAAGTATCTTTCGGTCGAAATAAAATTTTAGTTCGGCCGAAAATTTTTCTTTTGGAATTTTATGGAGCAAATCATCATGAAAGTGTTACCCACCTTCATGAATTTACCCAGGTCATTCCATAGGATTGAATGTTTTTTTTTAACACATTGATAAAATTTATTATATTAATGGATCTTAAGTTTCTCTCCGATTGGAATCGATTTATTAATCACCCATTAAATTACAAAATCTAATATGATTGTAAGGAATTAAAGATGTTGGCATATTCAGTATTATTAAATCCCTTGCATTTATGAATTTGTATGTTTATCATTATGTTTTTTGTCTACTATTTAACTTTTACATAATATGATTAAGTATTTACTATGATGGCTTATCAATTGCCATGGAACATAATTTTGCAAATCCAAACAATATTAATTTAATTTAACATGGTCTTGGTCATTCTCATGGTCAACCATCTTTAACCATGGTCATGGTCAACCACATTTAAACATGGTGGTGGTCATTATGTTTTTTTGTCTACTATTTAACTTTACATAATATGATTAAGCATTTACTATGATGGCTTATCAATTGCCATGAAACATAATTTTGCAAATCCAAACAATATTAATTTAATTTAACATGGTCTCAGTTTGGCCTCATGGTCAACCATTCTAACCATGGTCATGGTCAACCACATTTAAACATGGTGGTGGTCATGAACAAACAATGTGTACTATGATCAACCATGATCATCCATGGTCAACTATAATCTATCCTAACCATAGGATTTATGTAATAATGTAATATTAATGTATTTTTACTTAAAATGTACTCCTCAACTTTAATGTATTATTAATAATTTCATACAATTTAATGTATTAATTTTTAGTAATATGTTTTACCAATAATACTTTATTACTCTATTGATATTCTTGCAACGTATTAATTAATTAGTATATAATACATTCTTTAATACATTGGTCATATCAATATATTAATACATTATATTTTAGTACATAAATTAATACATTTATAAATTATTGAATGATTTTTATTTCTATTTTAATATTAATGGCAATTAATATTTTATAATGTAATAATTTTAATATATTAATGTAGAAATGTATTATTAATGTATTTTCATTTCCATAATAATGCTTAATTGTTAATCAATGCCCCATTTATATTTTGCAGTTGAACCTTGATCTTTCTACCATAGAATCACTTTAAATAACTATTTTGACTCAACAATGTTGATATAGACATTTGACAAGTGTACATATTGACCTATTTATATGTTGCATACTATTATTTTCACTATTAGCATGCTCAAGGATGATGATGTCCTTTGATTTGTTTAAAACATGCAGTTAAGATATGAAATTTAGTGGATATATCGACTCCAAATTTATGTTACTTAATGGCTAAAGAAGGCAAGCCATGATAAAATAAACATAGATTTCTTAATTGAACCAATACATATATGGGTTCTTATATGAAATTATGACGTATATACACATAAAAGGAGCACAGGAACTAACCTATAGGTTGATGAGCTTTGTGATAGCCAAATGACTACAAAGATGAGGTGGTAACGGGATAGTCAGAGACATCAATAAGATACCCATGCTATAAGCTTATGGTTTAATTTATAGTCATTGCTATGATCCTGTAAGTGTGGTTCTCACTGTGACACCACCCTTCCCATAGTGTTTGTTTGATGACGTGACTCTAAGTACAATAGTTGCACAAGATTGCTCGATATAGGTGTTGACCCTAGTTCTATGAGTAGAGGGAATATATTTCCCACCGCTTATTCCTCCTCACAAACCTAGGGAGTCAGGAGGGTTGTGTAGTCATCCTGCATAGGACGGTGGATGACTAATTCTAGCTGTCCTACAGGTGTTCTTGGTCGAGATGTATGACACCTCCACTTATGGGTTCTATCCGAGTTAGGTCATTATAGTTGATGCTCCAAATTAGTCCAACAGAGGAAAGGATAGGATGATGGAAGACATGCAGGTTAGGAAGGAAGGATGCCTTGATGTTAGTTGAGAATAATCGATTGGGATTAGATGGCTATTGTTTATTCACTTGGTTCCCACCATGTTTAAAACCCTCTTTGATTTCCCATTGATATTTTAAGTGTGACAATGAGTTATTGATGAATTCATGTAATTTTGTTCGTTAAGATTAATAAATGATGCATTACTTGATATAATGTCCTACATGCCTTGGTGTGATCATAAAATAACTATGCACTAGAGGTAGTGATTGTTTATTGTTAGTACATGCATAAGATATATATCATTTTAGCTACACACATACCCCAAATCTGCTTGTATACTAGTATAAGTAATTAATGTATTACCTATATTAAAAATAAATTCATTAACTGATTTAATTTGAATGTTTATTGAATATGTAAATTATATTGCATACAAATATCTAGAAGCATTAAATACCTTTTCGACTTTGATAGATGGTGGGTGTGATGAATTAATGGTGGAGTGTTATGTACATTTTGAGGAAAAATTATCAAATAACATTTACATTCAGCATGACAATGTGACCTTTACTTTTAATTATTGTTGTTTAATGCAAGTCATTTATATTTAGGTTTTATTTTAATATTTTCCCAAAATATCTAGATAAGGAAGTTAGTTGATGGATAGTAATGATGGGGGGGTTGAGGAGACTTGCGGAAGTGTAACAAACTTGTTAAATATGGAGAAGAAGTAGAGAGGAGGGGAGGGTAGGCTCTTGAGCAATGATGAGAGGCTTTTCAGAAATTGGAAGATTTGATTCTTGTGATAGTTTTCTTGAGCATTTGTGCTTTTTTGTCTTGGAGTCATGTATACAAGAACCCAAAGTTGGGTTCTTGAGATAGGAAGCCTGCCAGGGCCCTAGTTATGTGGAGGATCATGGTTTCACACTGGGAAAGTGGGAAAAGAATGCTTGGAAGGGCCAAGGACTGCTACTGCAAGGATGAGCTCTACAAACTAAGGAGGAGGTATTTTCAGTTGATATTTTTGTTATTGATATTTTGGTATACTTATGTTTTAATTTTAAATCTTGAAGTTAGCCTACTACTTATTTCAACATGTTATTAGATTTATCATCAGAAGATGTAGAAGAACATGTAAATAAAAATCAATAAAATAATGCTTAAACAAAGTTGTTAATGTGTAAGTATTTAAATAAATGGTTAATTCTCTCTTAGCATGTTGTGGATGGTGCTACATATGTAGATACTGAGCCCTACCAAAACTGAAACTTGGGTTTGACCACCCACAACAAAATTTTATCCCTGTGCCAATTTGGGTTGTTACAAGGCATGATTAGAGTTTTGAAAATTTGATCTTAGACCATTAGAAAGTTTTCTATAAATTAGACAGGTCCCATGTCATAGTATGCACTTCAACGATCCCTTGAGAAATTGTTCTCTGAGTAATCTACTAGCTTTGAGCTCCACTTTATTAATCCATTTTAATATTTCTATGTTTTTTTTTGTGGTGGCATTAAAATTTCTATTATCAATCACTTTCCGAAAGCATCACTAGGCTCCTATACTTCTCTCGATACATAGTTCAAAGATCCAATTCTATGTCCCGTAGTAAAGGATGCAAATTACGATTGCTACTTTGCAAATAAAGAGTTTGAATTTGTATCAGAGGATAAATAATTTAGCAACATCAGGACATGAGGTATCATCAACTGATCTTCCCAAGTTCATCATAGGACAAATAAATTAGGAAAATCTCAATCTTTGTCTTTTGATGTCCATCAAAGAAATATAGACCTGCCACTCTCTCAAGTAATTAAGTCTACTACTTTTCTTCAACATGCGCTTTTCAATCAATAGAAATAATAGAAGACAAATTTGATCAAGTGGAGCCAACTCTCTCAAGATGTAGAATGGTGTACTCTTTTCCCAGGGGGTTGGTGGGTGTCTTTAGGACCTCATATGCATTATATTTCTACGCAATCACCAAGCTAGCTCGTGCTCACCTTTCCTAACAAGGCTATGGAAGACTCTTTGGATGGCTCTTACAATGTAATAAGGTCCTTCTCGCATCACTTGAATGATAATATTGGCTGCCATACACATTCAAAGCTTATAGTACATCTCAACCACCATTTGCAATTGTGAAACTCAAGGGGAAATCTTTCTATTGAAAAAAATGACTATATAATAAGCTTTTACACAATCTCTAATCCTATCAAGTGCCTCGAATAATAGTAGTGTAAGTATTTTGTTTGGGAGTGAGTAAAGCCTTCTTACACTACCCTTCCATGGAGCAACTGCAATACCCCGCATCTCCACTCATGCTACTTGAGTCTAAGTTTGGGTGTGGCTATGGTCCGGGTACTCAGGATCACCAGCTTGAACGAATCTTGTATTTTGAGCCATGATAAAATTCTTATTCCAAAAAGAGTTAAGTATCGATCAACAAATCGAGAGATAAATAGTAGAGTGAAAATCTAGTCAAAATTCCAGACGAACACCCACAAATGTGTTATAGGAGAGCCCACAAATGCATTATACTTTAACTCTCTCTCTTCCACACCATCTCTCTCTCTCTCGCATTAACAAGTAGACATCTCCATTACATCACAGCTCCAACATCATAGGCACAACTCATGTCTGAGAAGTCCGGAATGCTCAAAGCACCTCTATCGTCTTCAAACCAGCGACCACCCGGTAATCTGGAATGCCAAGAATTATATAATCTGAATTCGGCGACGAAGAAAAATGAGTCTCAAATTCAACCCACCACTGCAACCAGGCTACATAAAATAAATCAGATCGTTACTTCAAGGGAGCAATTTAAGATTGATTGTTAAAAATGACTCACAAATAATGGTCCCATAAAAAGAAACGCTAGAAACACTTGACATTTCTCAAGGTATCAATTCAACCAGAGACAGAGATCCAGAATTCTGTTATAATCATAATTGTGGTTCTTGGGCCACTAACTTCATATATCCTGCATGTTAAAGTAATATGCTGTTTCTGTGGGATCACCAAGTCCCTCATTCTAAGTGTTGTGATAACTCTCCTAATCCCTACAAGTTTCTACAACTGTGAGAGAAAATCAATACATCGTAGTTCTGAGAATCTGTCTCACAGCTCGCCAACTGCATTGAGTCAAGGAGAGAAAATTCCTCATCGACTTTCCCTACTGAACAGAGAGCCTTCAAAACAAGATTGCAGACATTTCCACAAGGTCTATACCCAAATTTTCTCACTTTCTCTAGAATCTCTTCAGGTCTACATGTTCTTATCAGCTCACACCAGGCATCCGAAAGAACAACATAAATCTATGGAATAGGCTGGCAAACAAACGACCATCCCTAGATTTTACCAAGCACTATTATAAACTGTTTTCTTCACAAAATTGAAAAACAACATTATCATATGCATCCCTTGGCTCCATAAACTTCATTCAAAAAAAAATGACTACAACATTTCATCCACAATGCCATCTACTTCCTTCATAAATGCAAACGCTTAACGCTAAAACCCTCCTAATTTACTTTGGCCAAAAGGTGAGCAACGAACTTGAAATATCTCTTTCTAACTATAATTTTCACTATTTCATCATAAATAATCTCCCAGCAGATTCTTCGAATCCGTCGCAACTAGCCAAAACCCTTTTAACTAACCCTGGTGAGAGTTCGAATCCTATACCTTGAAATCTCGTTTCTACATCATTCCCTATGACGAGAACCCTGTAAATATGCTCTAATTTTCCTTCCCATAACCATGGTCTTGACCGTTTCTGAGGCTCCTCACGACATCATGGTCTTGACTGATTCTCACGCTCCTCACGACATCCTAGACATCCCTCCCTTCATTAACGAGAACTAACTTCTTACTTCGTCCTCTCTGTAGCCCATAAATGACCCCTACAAACTTCTGTCTACAATGCCTCAAGCACCTCTACAGATTCCTTTAAACCTTCATAATCCAATGAAAATTTGGTAACCCAAGTCGTTCCTCTTGTAGATTCTCATCATGGTAGTAATTTTTGTTTAAATATTTATGTTTTGTCAAACAAATACCATCTTGGGTCATTCATTCTCTTCCTTCTTCACCTTCTCCTAACTAAGAACGGGCACGACGAAATGAAGCATCAACCTTGTTTTCTTCACCCCTTGGCGTGGCTATGTGTGCAGTGCCAATTGTCGTAGTTGGATCAGAATGCACAATCTTATTACCTTTGTCTTGAGCGGTTAGAGTGGAAGGTGTTGCTTGCAACTCTGCAATGAATGTTTTTATTGCACGACACTCTTCGTCTGAATGACTACTAGTGTTGTGGGTCTTACACCATTTACAATTGTTAGTATTTTTATTCTGCTCATCAGAATCTCGCTTCTTCTTACCATTGGTTTGAACTGATTTCTGTTTTCCTTTTTCCTGACGCTCGCTATCTTTCTTCTTGGTGTTTGGTAAATCAATTTATACCTCATGTTGTCTGTAATTTTTAGGTTTCAATTTTAGCAGTTTCATGGAACCTTAAACAATAAAAGATTGAATGTTATGAATTAAGTTTCAATTGTAGATTTCATTAATCAATTTTATATATATATATTTTTAAATTCAAGTAGGATTGAACTAATTATGGCACTCTCATCCAGTTAGCCAGAGTTGGAAAGGATTGTAAACTAATTGAAAACCCATTACCATTATCTTGGAACTTCCACTAAAACCCATGACCACGTAGCTCCAACCGAACCATATTAAGTATATTAATCATGCAACAAAAAGTGTCAGTCAAACGTATAGTCGAATGATCTGGGTGAGAGGAATAATGAAATATTCATGTTCTACATTATTCAGGAGGGACGGTTGGTTATATATATATATATATATTAGATGGTCCGTGGTTTCAAGTTTCACAAAATAGTAACTCATTTTTCTTCCGCTCTGAAACCGGGATATGTCCAGATATTTTACACCCACCCATGCGGTATATCAAGACACCTGCTAGCGAAGCGAAGTTAGTTTAAACACTCCAAATTTAAGTTGTTATCTGATACCTTTGTTTTATCTAGGGAGAGACCTCATTAGGGCTTCTTTGTGTTGTAAGAATGACCTTTGTTTGGGTGCGGTGGATTTTAGATAAAAAAAAACTACCAAAGCATCAGAAAAAAAAACAACATGGAATCAGAGGTCCAATGCTGTTCATGTCCAACCCTAAATAGTATCGCCAATCAATAAAATGGGGTCGAGGGAAAGGCTAAGCAGACTGCATGGTTTAGATTTCTAGCCGGTAACTCTTTGATTGTGAGATGTCAAAGTTATCGGCTTTGATCCGATGTTTTATCGACAATCATTGTAGTGGGAATATTATCTAAATATATTGACTTTATTTATTAGGTATTCTTTCATTTGCATCAATGTATGCATGATCCTGTATTGTAGTAAATTGAAGTTGTGATAAATCTATTAACCCTAAATGATTTTCTTTTTTATATTGTCTACAAATAGTCCTTAATGTTTTAAAAGGTGATGAATGCCCATGACCTCAGAATGAGAGCAGGTTGCGTGTAGATGGTGGCGATTTGATCGATCCACTTGTATCCATAATGTTTAGCATCCATAACGTATCCTTCATCTTCACAAACACGCTAGATCTAGTAGAATAAATGATAGCTCACCTGGGATTGCATCCAATAGATTTCATCCAATAGATTTTTGAGATGATTTACAGCCTCATCAAACCACCACTCATCATGCATTGATAAGGGTCATGAAAGTCGGACATTATTCATCGACATTTGAGAGGCCGTCCTTTTGATAGTCCTCATGCTAGAAAGATCTCGCATTGAGGGCTGACCATTTTGTCACTGGTGCCAGTCGGGTGTCCTTCCTCGGGTGGTAATTCATTTAATGAAGTTTATAATATAGGTAATCCATTGCAATTGTTGACACCTTCACTATATCACGTGCATGACAGGAAAGATATGTATAAAATATTTCTTACTCATATTTGAATAAATTCTATAAACTTATTTTATTTTAGAAAATCAATTCCAATCGACAACTCAGCTTTTTTCTCATGGTTAACTTGATCATGTGGTGAATGTCGAAGGTTGATTCAACTTAGTTTGTAGTAAAAAAAAAAAAAAAAAAAAAACCTAAAATTTTTTTTTTTTTTTTTTTTTTTTTTTTTATTATATATATTAATTAAAATTGTATATAATATATTAATTAAAACTATAAATTATTAAATGAGTTTCTATCAATAGAGTTAGGCTATAAATTGGGAATTTATAAATAGATTTTGGCCGTGTTGACAAAGGGAAAGCAAGTCTGCTGAATATCTTGCAATTTACTTAATGTATACAATGTTACTCTCGGTCTTGGTTGTTGTGAAATGGTTACTGTTGAATTGTATCAAGGATGAATTCAAAATTTTGAAATGAGCAATCATCTAGGTTATACCATTTAATAAATTATTCAACTAGCATGCTTCAAGCTCGAAGATTTTTTTCCAATTTGTAAAAAAAATCTCTTGTAACCAAATTGTATCGAATTTGAATATAGAAATGATGCTAAATGTATTGATTTCTCAAAGCTCGGATTAGTTCACCGCACTAAATATCAAAGTGCATGTTAATGATTCACCTGCGACCAAATTTAATGGAATTTGAGCCAAGCTTGTGTGGCTTACGGCTGTAAAGAAATACTGGGATAAGTGATGGGTAGTTTATGAAACAAAACAAAAAAAAAAACTCGCTTATTAAAGAAAACTTTGTGCATCCCATAGTGGGTTTACACCTTTCTGTATGTTCATGGATAGTAAATAACGTCAATCTAAATGGAGTTAATACACAGGAATACGTAAGATCCCTTTACTACACATCTAATACGCAACCTTAGCATTGCAATTTATTTATGCACATCATATAATCTATAAGTGCATTCATATTAAGGTTTAGATTGGTCTGAGAATATTATTTCTCAAATTCAGTTAGATGGGAATTATCAGCCCTTGAATGTTTAGATGGGCATTCACCTATAGACCTTGTGAGATTATCTCTCGGGGATCGCAGAAGATCGAATGATCAATCGAGGAAGCTAGTCCGTGGGAACAGAACCGGACCAACCAATATGACAATTGCACTCTATCATTGTTAGTGGATGTGAATTTGAAGTAGTGTAGGTTGATCATCTAAAAGTGGCTTTAATCTATGTCAATCATCCAGCACCACATGGTCGACAAAGAATTTCTTTAATAAGGATTATGTAAATGTTAAAATGTAAATAGGTTAACTAATGCATTCATAAATGCATAGTTAAGGAACAATAAATCTATTCATTGATTCGAGGGATCTATCACTCAGAATATGCTAGCATCTTCAATTGTTAGCCATAGTAAAATATGTAAAAGATTAATGTCAAAAGATTAAGCAATAGTAAAATATGTTATTAGAATAAATCAATCAGATTAATAAAAGAAAATATCATATATATTTAAACTATAAATATGAGAAGCACGGAACAAAGGTTGTTTACTACCTTGTTATAGAATAATGTGGTAATCTAAAAAGTATAAACCCAACAAGCATTTGAAATAAGGAAAACCACTTAATCCTCATTAATGTCCTTAACTAAGAACCAAGATGGAAAATTGGTATTCAACCCAAGTCACCATAAGAGTGGGTCTCATGAGGAATTTCATGCATTCAAAGCATTACCAAAATACATGGAATTGTGAGAAACACAATGATTGTAAGCATATAATTATGTAACGATTTCAAGATAGAATGTTGAATCTATTTCTTAGAGTATGGAATAGAGAACCCAAAGCGCACATTATGAAGAAGCAATTAACTTATAAGGTTTTAAGGTTAGTGATCGTGACATTGAAACAAAATCTTGTAACCTTTAAAACAAATGTTGATGTAGGGTGCCACTGGGTATGCTATGACTTACAATTCATCCCTCTACTTTGTTAGTAAGCATAGGGCCTTTAGTAAAATTGAGTTTGAATGGAAACATAGTTATAAACATGGTTTGTATTGATAATGAGCGAGAATCTAACCTTAGTAATGCCAAGAGTGAAGGACACATCATTGTTACGTAGAAAGATCACTCATCTTACAAGTTAGTAAGATGAGTGCTAAGTAACTTAGCTAATGCTAGCACCAAGAAAATGCTACTGAAAGAATGTTTGATAGTGTTGGGTAATTCTTCTGGCGGGTGTCACTTTTTCACATAAATTTGTTGGTAGTAGAGATCGCAATGGAGTGCCATGGTTTATTATGCACAAGTTCCTTGTAAGAGAGGTGAGTTTTATAAATGGTAGCTCACATCTTGAAATGCATTAATTAGTTTATCAATTTCTTTCTCACCAAGAAGGATGCTTCAAGAAACCCTAATTAAAAATATATATATAGATAAGGAATGATGAAAACACTTTCCATCGTTAAACTTCTTTCATAGTAAGGGGAAATAACTTGAAAGTGATAGAGGTGGACAAGAAAATAACTATAGGCTAGAGTTAGTAGGATTTATGTAGGTATAAACAATATAATTATGAGACATACAAAGTACAATTGCGAGAAGAGAATACCTTAAGGACAAGTGACTAAAGAGTTTGGAATGAACCCTTAGTAATTTATTCTTAGTATAGAAATGTTCATTAACTCGTGTATCAAAATGGTGTTCTTTATGAATAGGCACATTGGTAAGAAAAAAAAAAAATTACTATGGATAGAAAGCACGGTTTTCTCAATTATGAAGAAGATAATCCTACTCAACTATTAACTTGGTCGAGATATAAATTATATGACTTAAGAGGAAAGCGAGATTGAGGACAATGACCAAACAAACCATAAAGTGACGACATCACATGAAAATCAATTAGCATTATCTTAGTCTATGTTCCTAAGCATGATTCAAACTTTTGTGTGCCAATATCATGAGTGATGGAATATGTATTGTCAAACTATAGTAATAATCAAAGTCAATCATGATTGTTTATAATTATCAAGGTATCCAAGGTGGGATTGTATTTATGACATGATGAAATATATATTGAACTCAATATAAGATTCACTTAACTAAAATAACCGA
>SNQJ01S0263980.1:0-12065 GCA_010110895.2 Picea sitchensis | reverse complement strand
TATATAACAATAAATCAGAGGCATATAAAGCACACCAAATTAACATGAATGCAACTTAATCATTCACACAACAACATATAAATCATTCTCAAATACACATAGTTCATGCACAACAATAACACATGTAAATAATAGGGAAACACTATATAACACTTATCTTTCGAATATGTTTTGCAACCAACTGCTTTGGACGAAAATTCCACCCAACCATAGAATCATTGATCCAATTCTCAACTGCCAGTCACCCCTGATATGAGGCTAGTAATACACAAAATAGGGTGGTCTCTCACAGTCCACTTGTAGCTCATAAAATTCATAACCCGAATGATATTCTCCTACAATTGTCCTGATTTTTCTACCAACTCTCTTCCTCCTGACCTGCCCGACCCAAGGAATTCACCATTCATTTATCAGGGATAACAAAAGGGATGTGCCATCTATTTATCAGGATTAACCCAAGGAATGTGCTATTTGTTTATCAGGGTCTCTCTAGCACAGGTAGCTAGGAATATCTCAATTGGGAACTCAAGGGAACTTGTTGCTAGGAAAACTACCAGCAAACCAACAACAAACAATTTTGTTACATTTCAAATCACTCTGTAGTCCTCTCTTCAGGCCTAACAACCTGTCTTTTCAATATTCATCTCCAAAATGCTCCAAACATGTTCCAAATTGCTTTAGAATTATCCCTCCATAGTTGCACCAGCTTCAATCTCTCTTTCTTGCTCTCCCTTTCCCTCATGCACACAAAATTCCTGTCTAAGAATTTTTGTCCCCTCCCATTCAAATTTCCTCCCTTTGACTTTCCTTTCTTGACTCACACTCTTCCCCAAGAGGATTGTGTTCAAATCCCATGTTCCTAATAACTCTAGGATGTGACCACTCACACCCACCCTATTACATGTATTCAATGATTGGCTTTGGGAACACTCAATCAAAAAATGGAAGGTTCATATAGAAAATCACATTTTAGGAAAAATGGGTTGAACTAATATACATGGGTATTTCCTCCTTTGACCTCTCTTGTCCATTATCCTAGACACTTCCCCTTCTTGTGGATCAATTCATCCCTCATCTCTTGTTTATGTCCCCTTAGCAGCTGGCATGTAATTTTATTATTAAAACATAGAGTTATGATTCATGTATCACATCGCTTGGCTGTAGCCACATATTGTATTCACATAAGCATTAGTTATACTAGGGATTATAATGGGGATGTTACATTGGTGAATAATTTCTCGCACATCCCCAAGGAGATCTTGAAGAGTTGGTACAAACCTGGAAATGTTTTCAAGATCAGACCATCTAAATAATATCCCACAAACCTTCTTAGGATACCATACCAATATGTAGTGGCAATGATATACAAGATTTATGGGGAACCCGATGCCCAAAAATTCAAAATAACATAGTTACCTCTCTTTTATTATGTCGTAAAGATTGGTTTGACATTCAACTAGGTGGGAATACTATCCTCTGCCTTGGAGGAAGAACTTGCAGCCACAAAGCACATGGATCCAGGAGGGTTTTTGAGATTTCACATGTCTCCCTACCTACTCAACATGATGTGTTTATGCCACGCTTACCATAAAATGAGATGGAATTTGGAACCTAGCAATCCTATAATTCACATTTACTACAAAGTGCTATGGGAGCACAAATATCATTTTGAATACCCTAAAATATGAAATTTTTTCTTAATCCACTTATACCAAATCATATTTGGTTATCCAACACCTTGCATGATAGATAAGTCTTAGGCCATAGAAAAAAGTATAGGGGATTGGTATCTCCTTGAATACAACACATACATCAAGATATATGGAGCTACTAAATCTCCACACTTGCTTCAAAAAATTGTCCCAGACAGACTAGTGTTTTAGGATATTGCATACTAGACCAACATACATGGGATAGGTGTAGGATTGTACAGAGATAAAAAAATCCATCTGGCCTCCTCTCCCTCTCTAGGTTGGTTCATACTCATTTAAATATTTCAAGGAAGCACACACATAATTGAATATGCTGACATCCTTCCACTTCGATGAAGAAATATTTTGGAGGCATGATCCTTCAGACATTGTCATCACCCACTATAGTAACTGAAAATACATATGAGAGTACACAAATGACATCTAGGAGGAAGAAGAAATCCATTGTCGAGTGAGAAACTACCCCATGTTCTAATTTTAAAAAGGAGAGGAAACCCATTGGGTAGAACAGTGTTGGACACTTGGTTGTCATTGATGTTGTTGGATGATTGGTTTTCATTGATGTCAACAAGTAGTGGTTGTCATTGATGTCAACATATGTGATGGGTGTATTTGGAGAAGTCTCCAAAGTGGTCCCCTTATGGCGTAGCTCTAAGAATGGCTCTCATGGGAAGAAGATTTGAATAAGTCTACAAGAAACCCATAGGTGTGGTCATGAAGCCTGAAGTTGTTTTAGGAATAAAAACATGAAGGAAAATGTAAATGCAGGTAACACACTCATAGATGGATAGTTCTCATCATGTCGTTTCAAACAGTAGGTGGAACACCATTCAGATCCTCACGGTTGAGGATTTATGGGGTCATGAAGTTGGAAGCACCAAATATGGGTTAAGAATCCCCTAATTGGTTGCAATTAATTAATGAAAGGGTAAAGTGGTTGCAACAAGAAAGTTCAAGAAGCCCTAAATTTAAGGAAAGAGGTTACTTAGAAAATATATATATACACCTCAAGAAGTCACTCACAAGTACATTCACACACACATTATATTGAATATATTCTATGTGAGTAAGTGATTCTTATATGATGTAACCAAGGATATCTAAGGCAAATTTCAGAGGGAAGATGAAGTGAATAAGAGTGAAATTCCAAGGGAGGATGAAGTCTTATGATGATGTGTTCTAAGGTATGTTATTTAAAGGTCATCTTACCATTTTTGCTATAATTATTTTTATAGAATGATTCAAATATAAAAAAATAGGAGGAGGTTGAGAATATATGTTAAGGTACATTTTGTAAAAAAATTATCTTTTGGGTCAGTTTATTTTTGGAGATACGCTATGTGGAAGATGGGGTTTTTGACTAGTCCTGAAACTAGTCTTAAACAGGCGTTCTGGGTAAAACAATCATAACTTATTCATAAAGGATCCAAATTATTTGATACCAATTGCAATGGAATGATACCAATATTTAGTATCTTATTTCCAAGTTTCAAAATTATATATCAAATATTGAGCATGTGGCATGTTGTACAAGTTTTCTCTCCAGAATAGGATAAAATTTAGGAAGGTTTTCCATTTTCACTATAACTTTTGTTCTAAGAAGTTTTAGATGCTGGAATTTCGAAGAGATGGAAGAAAAATATCAGAGTATATGTGGTTAAAATTTCATACCTTTCTTCATTACAGTTACAGAGTTATGCTTGTTGAAAGTTATAATTTGTGACTAATCTAAAACTAGTCCCGTGAGACAGAGGTAAAGTTTGATGAAGATGCTATTCTCTTGTTGCTGAAGTTCAGGAAGAGCTACAGGTATGTAATTTTGTGTATCAAGTATTCTAAAAGATCAAAGATATTCTTTACATGTATTATTGAGGGTTATGTGTATGGTACATGCTTGAGACATGTCTTGATGATGATGGTACACGATATGGTACACCTTTGTGATGATATGATACATTGTTAGAATTATATCTTGGATAACTTGGTATCTGGTTTGGTATATGTCATGGTGATGTTATCACATACTTGAGGCACATTTTTGAGACATTGACGGATCTTGTATACTTGGAATATGGTATGGTACATGTTCTAGTACATGATTGATGCATGGTATGGTACATGTTGATGTACATGGTATGGTGATGGTTTTCGTATCCATGTGAGTGGATCTGGTTAAGGTTGATTGATGTGAAAGTGACAGTGATAGGTTGGTTGATGTGACAGTGGTAGTCATAGGTTGATGTGACAATGACAGTGACAAGTTGGTTAATGTGATAGTGATAGTGACAGGTTGGTTGATGTGAAAGTGGTAGTCACAGGTTGATGTGATAGTGGTAGTCACATGTTGATGTGATAGTGATAGTGACAGGTTGATGTATTGGTGACATTGGAAGTGACAGTATCAGTGGTAGTGACAATGAGTCTATACTTATATTTTAGGGAGGCAGTACGAGGAAAAGAAAGGGGGTTGTAGCCTCCTTCCGATTGATGCTATAGAACTCAGGGAGTTGGTGCTTCCTTCAGGTTGGTGCATGCAAATCAGGGGGTTGGTGCCTTCTTCTGGTTGGTGCCGAAGAATTCAAGGATTTATAGCTTCCTTTAGGTTGGTGCCTATAATTCAGGGGGTTGGTGCCTCCTTCCAGTTGGTGATGGAGAATTTGGAAGTTGGTTCTTCCTATGAATGT
Source organism: Picea sitchensis (assembly GCA_010110895.2). Lineage (NCBI taxonomy): Eukaryota > Viridiplantae > Streptophyta > Pinopsida > Pinales > Pinaceae > Picea > Picea sitchensis. Next base: position 7,669 of record SNQJ01S0263980.1, on the reverse strand, counting down.
ATTCTTGATATGTATAAGAAAGCATTCTATAGTTTTCTCCCATTTGGGTTTCCACGTAGCTTATGGTGTATTGTGCATGAATTTTTTTGATGTGATGATACTAATTATGGTAATGTGCTCATGATATATTGAATGTAATCATAAATGATATGCTACTGATAATATTCAAGTTTAGATATTGTGATTGAAAGTGATAAAAAGTGTTGATACTGATTCACCCCTCCCTCTCAGTATTCCAACAATTCGTATCAGAGTTGGTCCTTCAAGAAAATAGTTTAACCACTGAAAGGTAGATCATGGACAAAATAAAATCATATAAGAATTGAATACCATAGTTTGATGGTCAAAATGGTCTAAGATATGCGATGTGGAGAAGCAGGATGAAATCATTTCTAGGAGCGCACTAGTATGATGTTTGGTACTCAGTTGTTACAGGATACATCGGTTCAAAGAAACCGAAGACTGCAACCAAGAAGGAATTGAAGGGAAACAAACAAATAGCAATGTATTTCATCTTGGAAGGATTATGTGATTCAATAAAAGATAAAGTGGAACACTGTTCATCATCCAAAGAAATTTGGGATAAGCTACATAATCTATACTTTATGGAATCCCATTCTATCGTAGAGCCAGAACATGGAAATTAAAATAAATAATGTGAAGAAAATGTTGAGTTAGTATGGGAAGAAAGAAGCTCATGAGGTTGGATATATTCAAAAGAAGAAGATTATGAGAGACACCTAACTAGTTCTTTAGACAAACTGGTCAAATAAAGAGAGAAAAAAAAGTCACTCGAGGAATAATTGATCAAGATAAAAGGGGAGTCTCAAACTCCTAGCTTTGAAGAAGTCTAGAAAATGATACAAACCTAAAATTCCAAGTAGAAGAATCCAGAAGGATTGTTGAAGCATGCAAAATTCAGTTGGAAGAAAAGCAATTTTTGGAAGCATAAATAGTTGCACAAAGAAAGGAAGCAGAGAAGAGAGAAAACATTTTGACTAGCCATCTCAAGTAAATATATAAGGACTTAAATAAACTTGAAGAAAAATTTAGTCAACAGGAAAGAAGACTTGAAGAAGAAGTTGTCTCCTTGAAGACCCAACTTGAAGAAGCAAATAGAAAGGAAGAAGTCATGAAGATCCAGATGATGAATAAAGAAGAAGAATGTGAGAAGCTTGAAGAAGAAGTTGTTACATTAAGAGTTAAATTTGTAAAGCTCAACAAGAAAACTGAAGAGAGAAAAAGTTCCACATCATCAGTAAAGAAAGATGAAGATAAATGTTACAGGTTGCTAGAAAGAAAGAATGAAGACAAGAATAAGAGTTATGAATAAGTCATCAATGGCCCTACTAAGAAGGAATAATGTGATCCCTCAAAGAATAACATTCTAGAAATGAAGAAAACTCAAGAAGAAGATTATAAAAGAGACATATATCAAAGAAGACTCTCCACTTTTAGGTATCAAAGAAGCTTCAATAATTGTGAAGGAAACAATAAAAGAGAAGATCGTGATCAACCAAGGCATGAATTCAAAAGGATTACATCACAAAGAAGACCATTCACTCACAGGTATGAAAGTTTCTTTTATGTTCATTGTTTTGTTTGCACTAACTTTGGACATAAAGCTGTAGATTGTAGAGCTTATGGAAGAAATGGTCAAGCAAAAAATGCATATGTGACTCCATATAATATTGAATGTTACAATTTCCATAACTATGAACATATAAATCGTGATTGTAGAATCATGATGGATAATTCTATGAAAGATAACATTGATATTAGATATAAGAAGGTTTGGAAAAGAAAACAAGAACAGGTAAAGGAAGAACAAATGAATGAAGGACACCCAAAAGTCATAATATCAGGATTTGCAATAGTACGAGGTTAGGAAAAATATACATGAAAAAAGGAATATGTTAGCTATAGGAAGGTTTGGAGAAGAAATGAAAAACAGGAAGAACGGGTGAATGAATACTAGGTCCCAGAGATCGTACTCACGAGATTTGTAGTAGTGCGAGATCATGATGAATCCAAAGGAAAAGAGGAAGAGGTCAAAATTCAGAAAGAGGATGATGATGAATCCACAAACAAAGAGGAAGATTACTCCACATCAGAATGTGTATTTTTATGAGCCATCTGGCTTGGATATTCCCAGTAAATATGGATATTGAAGAGGGGGAGTCTAAGCAAGAACTCTACATATAAGAGAAATATCTTTCACACAATCTGAAGCATTTTTAGTTTTTGGACAGGTCATTTCAGAGTGGCAGAGATTCATTGTATAGAGGATTCCAGACATGCTTTCAGAAATGGACATATTCAATATAGATTGTTGCAGACATGCAAAATTTAGAAGACAAATTGAGAAGATGGAATATGTTGTAATCGATAGATGGGTCAACATTCTTTGCAGTTGAGTAGCAGAGTCATGGGAAGTTAATGACATATGGAAAAAAATGGATTCATGAGAAATTTGATAGGTCTAAATAGATGCATGACAGTGGATGAAATCATATTAACAATTGGAATCAGTGGAATTAATGGAATCCGTGGAATCATTGGACAAGTAGAATCATGAAGGCAAGTAGTAAAAGGCATAGAAGAAGCTACATCATTAGAAGAAGGTATGGTCATTGATGTGAACTTGAAAATTCATGAATAATTGAATTCAAGTAACTTTGAATGTTTTTTATATGTGTCAGGGAAGCACCAATAGAAAAATAACACGAGAATAGAGGAAATAAATCATATACAAGAAATCCCACATTGATCTACACGACATCTTGCAAAAAATTCAAGGAAGAGAAATTGGCATAGAAAGAGATCAGAAGAATGAAGATAGGGGGAGTGCATGAAGGCCGAGAAATATTGTTCAGAGAAGGTATATGGACATGAGGAGTTACCCTTTTACCCATGATGTCAAAGGGGGAGAAAGAGAAAGATCAAAAGAGAAATATTAGAAGCATGAAGACAGGGGGAGAAACCCCAAGGGGAGATACCCTTTGACATTGATGTCAAAGGGGGAGAAAAACATCAGAGGAGCATTGGTCATGGGTGGAGCATGAGTGTTGGAGTATAAGTGTTTCCATCAATTCCAAAGGGGGGATTATTGGAAAGTTGGTTGTTATTGATGTTGTTGTACATTTAGTTGTCATTGATGTCAAAAAGAAGTTTTTGTCATTGATGTCAACATATGTGATGGGTGTATTTGGAGAAGTCTCCAAAGTGGTCCACTTACAGTGTAGCTCTAAGCATGGTCCTCATGGGAAGATGCTTTGAAGAAGTCTACAAGAAACCCATAGGTGTGGTCATGAAGCCTGAATTTTTTTTGAGGAATAAGGACATGAAAGATAGTGTAAATGTAGGTAACACACTCATATATGGATAGTATTCATCATGTCGTTTCCAATGATAGGTGGAATGTCACATAGTTCCTCACGATTGAGGAGTTATGAGGTCATGAATTTGGAAGGCCCAAAGATGGGTTAAGAATCCCCTAATTGGTTGTAAGGTGGTTTAAGAAGTCCCTAATTGGTTGCAAGTCATTAATGAAAGGATAAAGTGGTCGTAACAAGAAATTTCAAGAAGCCCTAAAGTTAAGGAAAGATGTTACTTAGAAAAAGTATATATACACCTCAAGAAGTCACTCATAAGTGCATTCACACACACATTATGATGAAATATTCTATGTGAGTAAGTGATTCTTATCTAAGGTAACCAAGGATATATGAGGTGAATTTTAGAGGGAATATGGAGTAAAGGGAGAAATTTAAATTCCAAGGTAGGATGAAGTCATATGATGATGTGTTCTAAGGTATGTTATCTAAAGGTCATCTTACCATTTTCACTTTAGCTGTTTTTATAGAATGATTTAGATATAAAAAATTTGAGAAGGTTGTGAATACATGTCAAAGTAAATTTGGGAAAAATTTCAGCTTTTGGGTCGTTGTATTTTTGGAGATACAACTCTATGGAAGATAGGGGTTTTGACTAGTCTTGAAACTATTCTTAAACATGTGTTTGAATTAAAACAATCATAACTTTTTCATAAAGGATCCAAATTCCGTGAGACAAGTTTCAGTGGAAATATAATAGTATTTAGTATATTGTTTCCAATTTTCATAATTAGATATAAAATATTGAGCGCGTGACATGTTGTACAAATTCTCTCTACATAATAAGATAAAATTCAAGAAGGTTTTCCATTTTCTCTATAACTTTCGTCCTGAGACGTTTTAGGCTTTGAAATTTTGAGGAGATGGAAGAAACATCTAAGAGTATCCATGGTTAAATTTTCAGAATTTTCTTCATTTTAGGTACTGAGTTATGATTGTTGAAATTTAGTATTTGTGATTAATCCAAAACTAGTCCTGCGAGACTGAGGTAAAGTTTGATGAATATGCTATTCTCTTATTGTTGAAGTTGAGGAAGAGCTACAGGTCTGTAATTTTGTGTAACAGGTATGCTACAGGATCGGGGGTATGATTTACATGTGTTAATGAGGGTTAGGTTTATGGTACATGCTTGAGACATGTCTTGATGATGATGGTACATGATATGGTACACCTTTGTGATGATATGATACATAGTTAGAAGTATATCTTGGTTATCTTAGTATCTGGTTTGGTATATGTCATGGTGATGTTATCACATACTTGAGGCACATTGTTGAGATGTTGGCACATCTTGGATACTTGGAATATGGTATGGTACAGGTTCTAGTACATGGTTGATGTATGGTTGGTGCATGGTATGGTACAGGTTGATGTGCATGGTTGATTTACATGGTATGGTGATGTTTTTGGTATCCATGTGAGTGTATCTAGTTAAGGTTGGTTGATGTGATAGTGACAGTGACAGGTTGGTTGATGTGATAGTGGTAGTCACAGGTTGATGTGATAGTGGTAGTCACAAGTTGATGTGACAATGATAGCGACAGGTTGATGTATTGGTGACATTGGAAGTGACAGTATCAGTCGTAGTGACAATGCGTCTACACTTGTATTTTAAGGAGGTAGGATGGAGCAAGGAAATGGGGTTGTAGCCTCCTTCCAGTTGGTGCCTAAGAACTTAGGGAGTTGGTACTTCCTTTAGGTTGGGGCCTATAAATTAGGGGTTTGGTTCCTCCTTTAGGTTGGTGTCGAAGAATTCAAGGATTTGTAGCTTCCTTTAGGTTGGTTCCTGTAAACCAGAGGGTTGGTGCCTCCTTCCAGTTGGTGCTGGAGAATTTGGAAGTTGGTGCTTCCTATGAATGTATTCTTGATACATATAAGAAAGCATTATGTGGTTTTCTCCCATTTGGGTTTCCGTGTAAATTTCGATGTACTATGTGTTATCTCATAAAATAACACTGTCATTTTGTCAAATTTTAGGTGATAGGAAGAGGTCCAAAAATTTGTTTCTAAATTTTTTTAGGTGGGTTAGATGGTCTACTTTTTGAAAATAAACTTGGAACAAGCATTGGATTTGGTCTTCTCAAGCAAAAGCGAGAATCTCAGGTTTTAGTGGTTTAGGCGGGCCTGAAAAGCACTCATTAACCACTGAAAGCAAAGCTTTCGGTAGTTAACAGGCTAAATTTGGGTCTAGTTTAACCACCGAAAGTGTTCTTAGCCGTGGAAAGTCTGTTTCACACGCTCAAATAGTCAATTGACAACTACACATCCTAAGATTTTCAATGGTGCTTTCAGATCTGAATTTGGATCTTGGGAAGGCAGTCAAAATTCCCCCGCAAGATCAGGTAGCATTTTCAGAAATGTGAAATTTCAAAATACTCAGGTTGGCAAATTTTGTAAATGAAGAGGTTCGATAAATGCACGCACAACTGGATTTGTAAGTGTTTGATAGATTTTAATGGAAGGAATCAGATCATGAGGAAGAGCCCCAAACAAAGGGAATTTTTATTGAGCTGTAAGGTTGAAGTTTCCCATCGCCAAGCTGCCAGAATTAAAGTCATCAATCTTTTACTCAGCTGATTTCAGAGCATCAAATCTTGAGATCGCACATGTCAAAGATTTTGCATAATAGCTTTTCTGCTGGATATAAATTTGATCTCCACTGCCACGTTTAACTCATTGAATTAGTTGGATGGATATCCTTATCAACATGTCCTCTAGTTGATCACATACAACCAAGTCGACAAATTGAGTCCACATGTCAAAACCTAATGCATAATGTCAAACAAATCAACACCTTTCATATACATAAATTCATTATCAATTTGATTATGATTAACTCTTTTGTTTCACATGACTTTCATAAAACCAAGTTCCAAGAGATATCACCATGATGATTTTCCATTCGAAATCCCTTTGATTTAGGAATCAAATCTTAGTTTGTTGTTATTTCTCATCTCTATCTCACATAATCCGAGTCATTGTGATTCTCATGCAAATTAATTCGCCACAGATCCATTTTTCGAAAGTTACATCTTTCGGTGGTTAACAAGCCTAAATTTTCCCTTTCTTAACCACTGAAAGTAGATCTTTCGGTGGTTAAAGCACCCGGTTTTTTCCAGTGTTAACCACCGAAAGACTATCACTGCCAGATTTGTTGAAAAAATGCCCAGATCGAAGTTTTACTGATCCGAATCATTTGAAACCACTTTTAATGGATAGATGTTGAATTATAGAGTCAGATTAAATGTCCATTTTTGATGCATAAAGATAAAATGAGGTGTTCAAATCAGTTTTGGTACCTATTTTGGTGGCAACAAATTAGGGTTTTGGCACAACTCAGCAAATTCGAATTCTATCTTTTGGAAGAGTCATCAAACAGCCTTGGGCAGCTAGTCTGCACTGCATCATGACTCTACTACTATCATATGTGGGATTGATCTCATCTTGAGGATCTTTCCTTATTTTTTGTAAATATAGTTTTGACTTTCTGTATTTAGTAAAATCCGATCCATTAATTTAGGATCTAGATACTGTGTTGTAAAAGCTATAAAGCTGAAGACAAAAGATGAACTAAAGGTTCGATTTTGAGTTCTATATTCTACTATTTTTGTATGAAAGACATTTTCTTTAATATATCAAGCCTGCAAGCTTCTTTCATTTGTTATTGTCAGGCCCTCCTTCATCTGTGTCTATGCATATGAGTTGAATTCGTTCTTTTGTCTCTGTTTAATGGTCCTATGGTAACTATCATCTTACTTTTGACTGTTAAGAAAGAATCATAAGCATATTTGGCTAGTTTTTTGACCCATGATATATATGGTTTATGTATGTTTTGGTTAACTGATTGGTTTTCTTATCCATTTGTTATACAAATCTATCTGATAAATAGCTCTTGAAGGCCTTGTATTGCATGCATATAGTTAGAATGTCTTGAAGATACAATCCAGAGATTAAGATATTCATCTTGATCCAAACCCACACCTATTATTGAGAAAATAGTTTCCAAAAGATTAAGTTACCAGGCATCTCTGACTTACAGCCTAGGAGAGTTTCCTAGAGTGATAACAAATTGGCATCATTGCCGGGGAGAAGAGATTGAAGCTCAACTTCCCTGGGAGACGACATAGATCTAGTTTTGATGATAGACAAAGCCTGGACATCATTTTGGTTGTAATCATCTATCTGGTGACTCCACGAAAGATGAATTCAGTGGCGACTCCATGAAGGACAGATTCAGTGGTGACTCCACAACATTCAGATGTCAAAAGTGTTTT